>OMNN01027214.1:6344-28561 GCA_900302755.1 Chromis chromis
TTGGTATATGGTAAGTTTGGAGTATTTTAGGTCCTGCGTAATTTGTTTTTGTTAGGACTGGTCCGATTTGTTTACTTGTTTATTCCTTGTTTATTCCTAACAAACTAGTATGTTTTTTTTATAATACTTTTTATTAACCTAACGCTGATATATAAACATAAAAAGCCTTTTTATTTAAACAATGTGAATATTAAAAGTGACATAAGGGGTTTGCGTAATTTCCAACGGGCCCTTTGTCCACTGCTCTCACCACTTTATATGTGTGGGCCTAAACAAAATGTTTTCTGCGTGTGTTTGGGGGAGAAAAGAAATACATGTATGAATCTCATAATAATTTTTCGTTTCCATCCAGGAGGTTTGGCACAAAATGCGCGGGCTGTCTGCAGGGAATCTCACCAAACGACTTGGTCCGCAAAGCGCGCAGCAAGGTGTTCCATCTGAACTGCTTCACCTGCATGGTGTGTAACAAGCAGCTGTCCACGGGAGAGGAACTCTATGTGATAGACGAGAACAAGTTTGTGTGCAAAGAAGATTATTTGAGCTCCGGAGCCATTAAAGAAGTCAACTTGAACTCAGGTAAGCGGAGCGATCACAGGCCTGGCTGTGCGTATTTTTTCTTGCGTCCGTGCGTATTTTTTGTCTCCATTTAAAAAAAAGAAAAAGCAAAGCAATCTTTGTAAGCATGCTGTTTGCTCAATAATGACATGTGTGGGTTTGCATTTAAAAAAAATACTTATCTGATAAATAAAATGTCATTTAAATGGCCTTTAAGGGGACAAAAGGAAGACAGCAGCGGAGGATGGAAGATTTTTTGTTTTTGTTGATCATTCTCAGCTGTCCATGGAGAGCGTTTCACAGCAACCTTGTGAGCTGAATAGTTTCAATATTTACCTCCACAGAACAATAGCTTTGTGTTATTGTACGCCAGGGTCCACTGGGGATGAGTATGTTAGTCTGGCCGTGCGTGCTGCTCCTCTTCCCACCGTCTATTCATCCTTACAAAAAGCTCAGGAGGACAGCAGAGCCACTCCACACCCTGTTGTACTCAAGGTGTCACGCTCCCTCGTTTAATATGGACACAGTTTGTTCTCATCTCCTACATTTATATGTTAATAATTAGGTATAGAATCGTTTCTGTGACCAGGTCAGGATTTTTGCCTTTAAACAAAACGATCAGTTTTTATTTGTGCCATTTTTTCATATAATTGTAGGGTGCATTTTGCAAATAATATAAAAACAAATACATTTTTAAAAAGAAAGCAAAAAAATTGAAATATTTGCTTTGAGGATTGGCGCAAAAAAAATCACCTCCAAGCGCTTTTTCATTTCTGATTTTATGAATAATGGCAGATTTTGGATGCGTAATAGTCCGTGTTGCCGGTGCGCATCTCCACTGTTAATTAAAGCAGGACCCCCCCTCCCTGCTTGACATTTCGGATCGTGACCTTCCTCTTGTTTGTTTTCCCTCCCGCTCCCCAGTGTCGTCGTGTACAGATAGGAGTTTATCGCCGGATCTGCAGGACCCAATACAGGACGACATAAAGGAGACGGACAATTCAACGTCCTCAGATAAGGAAACGAACAATATTGAGAACGAGGAGCAGAACTCGGGCACCAAAAGGCGGGGGCCACGGACCACCATCAAGGCCAAGCAGCTGGAAACGTTAAAGGCGGCGTTTGTCGCCACGCCGAAACCCACCCGGCACATCCGAGAACAGCTGGCCCAGGAAACGGGACTAAACATGCGGGTGATCCAGGTAAGAAGAGCTGCGCAGTTGTTTCTGGTGCCAGTGATGCTGAAAGAGGGTCTTTGTGCGGGTGATGGGGGGTGGATCCACCGAGACAAAGACAAATTAGAGACAAATGACGGATTATAAATCAGTGAAATTACCTTTTAATTTTACTGAAATGCAGGAACATTTAATTGAAGGCCTCATTATCTATTAGAGAAATGTCAAAACATGATGTGGACTATTAGCAGGATATAGATCAGGACTGAAATGATTCTATATGAGCTGCTTTTTTGTTGTTGTTTTAAGATGATAAAAGACCAGAATGATAATAATTGGTTTTACACAGGAGCCTGTCTGCATTTTATTGTGTTTTATCTTTAAAAAATAAAGAAACAGATAAATAGCCAATCATTCTCAAGCAGTGAATTTAACACACAACATTTAGATTTTGCACAACTTCTATATTATTTCTTAAAAAATAAACTGCACCTTTAATATTCTTTCTTTTTTTTATCATTTAAAGACACATTATTTCACTATTCAATACTTCTGTTTAATCCAACACTCATTGTTCCCACCTCACATTATTATTACTATTGTAATATTGGCCTCCAATTTCAGCCTTGCTAAAAGCATTGATAGAGGCTGATCTTTGAATTTCAGATCCAGTAGTCCGTTTTATTTGTGATTGGAAATAATAAAAACTAAGCTTTTTAAAGAGTTGTATCCAGGCAGCTATTTATTTTAGTAATAATAGATGTTTCACAGCTATAAAATTAGCAAAAGGTCAGCCTTGTTTTTCCTAAATGTAGCAGAATGTAATAAAACACAGGTTTTCATAAACATTATAGTTGATATGTGCAGACAGCAGTTTATTTCAGTGTTGCCCACTGTGAAATAGGCAAAAGGTTAGCCTTGCTCTGGCCAAAAATAAAAGGATTTAATCAAATGCTATTTCGTTTAAAGAATATCATTTATTTTGCTCAGGCAGAATTTTTTATTTCAGTGCTAATTCAAGTTGCACAATCAGGAAATAACCTTGTGTTTTAAGAGGAACCCCACATATAAACACAAGCGTGCACTGTTTTGTATCTCTGTCTGCCTTTTCATCCTCAAACACACACACATATATATACAGACACACACACACACACTCGCTCGGTGTCTGGGTGCAGACTGTGTCAGGATGATTAGCACCATCTCTGCCAACTGTGATGTGGCTTTTTGTGCACTCACTGTAATTATCGCTGATTTCACAGATTTACATACCACCCTCCCCTTTTCCCACCTCTCCGCTCTTACTCACTTGCAGCCTGCTTCCACTGGCTTCCACTGCTCCATCCACATCATACACTGTGTGGTGTGTGTGTGTGTGTGTGTGCATCAATCATTCAATCAATCCCTCAGCTAATCAATAACTCAGTCAGTCAGTCAGTCCGTCACTCTGTCCATGATCTCCCCCCTCCCACCTTCACACACACACACACTCCCTCTCTCTCTCCCCCTCCCTTCACCCTCCCTCTCGCCCATCCCCTCCACCCTTGTGTGTTGCTCCGAGCCAAAATGGAGGCTCTGTTTCGTCATCTTCCTCCTCGTTCAGTGTGTGTTAAATACCATTGCTCTCAACGCGGGGAGCCCTGTGAGCCACGCTGCTTCTCCAGCATGTGTATGTAATCCCTAAGCAACGCTCTCTCAAGGGAAGCGAGAGCATTTCCATAAAAATGTACCCTACAGTTAGACGATTGTTCTCAATAAGCAGGTGTTGCCTTTGCCGCTGGAGCACAGAGAGCAGAGCCTAAGTGGTTTTAGGTGTTTTTTTTAATATTATTATTATGAGTGTGTGTGTATGTGTGTGTGTGTGTGTGTGTGTGTGTTTTGTTAATCTGTAGCACAGTGGGATTCTGCCTCTGGTGTAGCCTAGCTGGTGTGAACATACATCATTATGCAGCACTGATGCAAAGGCGAAACAAGATGTGTTATGTGCTTATAATGCAAAGACATTCTTCCATATGGTGTGTGGGTTTTTTTTGTTTTGTTTTGTTTTGTTTTTTATGCTTTTACAATTTTGAAAATCCTCCTTTGTTCCTCTTCAAAGAAAGTTTATTTAATCACAGTGATGCTCTGATTTATAGCCTCACTGGTTTATTCTAACTTGCAGTGAGGAGCATTAGGGTGTGTGTTGGGGTACATGTACTTCACAGGAAAATGTCTTTAAGACTGAAGAGTGTTTTTGTTTTTTTTCTCCTACCATCTCTGCATCTCTGTGCTCTCTCTAATTTGACATTGATCCTTTGTGCTTTCCACACATGTATGTCACACTGCAGATCAACAATTCCTCTAGGTGTTACCATTCATTATGTGGAAACACTGATTGGATCATACCTCTGTATTCTGGCATTGCATGGGGGAAATGCTGCATATTTGAATGGTTTTAACACTTTGTTTTTACGGCTGAACTCCAAGAATTTACACCTTAATTAAAATAAATGAGGAGAGGCCATAACTAATTGTGATGCAGTAAACAGAGTTTAAAATGGGTGCAGAGGTGTCAGAGAAATGGGATCATAATAGGCCAGGAGCAAGGACTTCTTGTTATTTGTTGGAAACAGTTTGCAGTTTTTGAATAAAAGCCCTTTCAAGGAAAAAAAAAAAAAAGACTTAATGGCAGCATTTCAAATCTGACGTAAATTGTGGTTTTCAACACAAACTCTGTAACAGTGAGCGTGAAATGAAATAGATGACCTGAAATGAGGAGCTGATCCACATTCATTTGTTTCCAATTCTGTCAGTTGTGCTTCGTGCATTCTTTTTTTTTTTGTGGTGCCAGACGCAGCCAGCTGAATCTTGTAGCGACTGTGATTAGAGTCGGAATCTTACAGCGACATGATTTGGCGAGACGTGGTGGAAGTCTGAGTGAGAGCAGCGATTGATGGAACAGAAGAAAGGCAAATGTAAACCTGATAACTGCGACCCTCATCCCTCCTGGTTTGGTCTTTTTTTTTTTCTAGGTTTGGTTCCAGAACAGAAGATCCAAAGAACGACGGATGAAGCAGCTGAGTGCTCTGGGGGCCCGGCGGCACGCCTTCTTCAGGGGCCCGAGGAGGATGAGGCCCCTGGGAGGCAGGATTGAGGATCCGGACATTTTAGGACCCGGGGCCTACGGTTACTATGGAGGTAAGGAATGAATGTTGTGATGATGCAAGTTTAGCTGCTGCTGTGTCTTTAAATACACTCTATCAACACGCCTGTGGGGTCTCCTGTAATATTAATGTGCAATATGGAGCAATGTGGTGTCCTGCAAACCTAACAGGGTTCAGTCTCACCACAAAAATGTGACACTGTGTAACCAACCAAAGCTGATAGCTACTGTATGATACCAGGCTGCTAACATTTGATCTGCTGTAGCTGCTGATGAGGCCCTCGTGTAGTTCATTTGAACATTAGGGCTATTTCCTTTAATCTATTCATCACTTCTTCCAAGATACAATATATATTCAGCCTTTAATTTGGCTCTAACCTTGGGTAGTCAGTTTGCATGTTACAGGAAACACAGTAAGAAGCTTTTGTTAACTGACCCAAACACAACTTTGTAGTCTGGTTTATCTCAGTGCTTACAGAGTAAATGGATTCTATTTAACTGTCACATACTGACATTTATTAAACAGGAAGGGGAATGAATTTGTAGAGAGGAATAAACTAAGGCTGCACGATATTGGAAAAAAAATGAAAGTGCGATATTTAGTTTTTTGTAATATATATATATATATATATATATGAAAAAATACAAGATGACTTAATTAACTCTCATTCTACAGTGATTGGGGTGATTTTGTAGGTGAGTGCATCTGCATCAAAAATAATAAAAAATATATTTTAAAAAGCTGAAGAAGCCATTTGGAATCTTCCTCTTATGGTGTAACACCGGTGAAGGAATCCAGACTAGTGTTTTTTGCTTTGGATGTCGTTCAGATCAGACTCATACAGAGCTTTGTGGTGCTGATTTAAATAGTCAAACAAATTAGTCGTGTTTCCTCGTCTGGTGCAGACAGAGAACCTGTTATTGGTCGTCTTTTCTGTTGCGAAAGTATTTAACTCTTTACCTTATGCAACCAAATCTTCCTTTTCAGTGCTTCTTTCCTCTCCCTCGCTCATTTTACTGTGCGCATGTGGAGGCTGCATGTCAACAAACTCTATGTTTTGTGAATAAATCTCCAAGAACCCTTAAATCAGAGTAAAAGATGTTCTATCAGACGGACTTCTCTTGTAGATTAGTCCTGGATAATGAGACGCATGCAAGTTGTCTTTTTTGTATCATGCAGCAAAAAAAAAGTTCATTTGTCTTCTTATTATTGCCCTTGTGCACATCACAGTGTAGACGCTGAAGCCATATATCGTGCAGCTCTAATCAGACACTTTGTAAACACAGGCAGCAGTGAACGTGGAGCAGCAGTGGCACACTGGAATCATGCATCTTAGCGCAAAAGAGACAATTTATATTCTATTTTTACTTGTTTTTTTTATACCCTTGGAGAATGGAGAACTCCAAAAACAGTGAGTGTGAACACCAGTATTCGTGAGATTCCTGTTTTATTCGGCATAGAAATGTGTCACCCCTCTTGTGTCTCTAAAGTTCTTTACAAGACGAAGCTTCTGACTCTTTACAGAGTACATAAGCATCTGAGCGTCATTCTCTTTCTTAAGAGTTGCAAATTTTCGTCCTTGAAAACAGCTGCATGGTCTCCAACAAACTATGAAAACAAGTCCAGTTTTTCAAAGAAGAAGACTGGAATTTGTTTAAAGGTTGCAAGAAATGAACAGCTGATGTCTAAAGTCTGAAAAGATTCTGAAGAAGTTAACTCCACTTAACAATAGGCCGACATGCAGCCTCATCTCAGGAAGTATTTTTGATTCTGCAGTATAACCTTTACAGTCTGAACTGTATATATCTGGCAGCAGTGTTTGTAGAAATAAGGTTGTCATGAAATGATATCTTATGGCTGGTTCAGATGTGGTGCAAATGCACTGAGGAGTCACTGATCACACTGCTGCAGATTGAACATTCATGTGTTTAAAGCGTGCTTTAAAAAAAAGCTCATTAAATGTTGATTTCTCAGAAAATGTCATCTTGATTTTGCCAAGCATTAAGGTTTCGTACAGGAGATGTAGCTGGTTTGTTGTTTTCCAAGTGTGAAAATGAACGTGGATATAAAGAAAGTCTTTTTTTTTTTTTTTTTGCACTGTTTTTCTTTTCCAACCACGTGTGCTATCTCCAGTTGATGTAATGACACCTTCAAATCAATATCCTTTTAAAAAAATACTTGTAAAGGCCACTTGAAAAAAAAATTGGTCCATTGTATAGAGAAGAAATAATTTTGAGACAATAGCAGGTGGGCAGGAGATAACAACACAGCGCTAACACAACATCAGCCGCACGCTGAACTGCAGGGATAAACCAGATGCACCTGTCATGCATATCAGCAGTTTGTTTTTGATGGACAGTCTGAGAGGCGCGATTTCTATACAGCTCCTGCACATCTACCTGAAGGGCCCTGGCATTGAGGATACAATAAACTGGAGCCGTCAAGGCTGCAACGCAGGGAGTGGGAGGGGAAAACGGAGGACAAAACCTCCATCCCTCGCTCTCATCTCTCTTGCTTTCTTCGCACGTTGCTTTTCACACCCTTTTGTGCCGCAGCAGCACAGGCCAGCCATGCTCGCCTTTATCTGAGCTCGCTGCCTCCCTGTGTTCCTGCGCCGCTGTTTGGAGGCAGGAATGCCTGTGTGTGGTATGATGCGTCTGCATGTGTGAGTGTAATTATAGTTTGCAGAGCTAACACTCCCCTCAACACCCACCCTCGCCTCTCTCTCTCTCTCTCCCTCCCTCTCCAACTCTCACACACACACCAAAAGACGAGCTTGTTGCTTATTCTCAAGGTCGGCCGAACTAGCAGGGGCCCGTTTGCGAGATCAAATAATTAGCTTGCGCGTGGAAGTCGTGTCAGCTTTTGATTGTTTTCTGCTGAAAATGTTCCAAAAAGCAACGGCAAATAAATGCAGGTGCTGTGATTAGGCGATGCATTTCTTGATGTGTGACCTGTGAGCTCCACATTCTCCCTGTTTACACTGAAGCAGCAGTGAGGAGGACATATGGTGAGAGTGGAGAAATGCTCGAGCAACATCTGTGGGAGCTGGGATAAAGTGTGCCATCGATCTCAGTTCAAGGTGCTGCTGAAACAGAATGGATTTAATGTTACTGAGGGAATCTGGAGCAAGAATATAGGAGTGGTGGGAAGCAGAAGGCAGGTGGAGGTTTGTAGTTGTTAATGGATGCAAACAGTATACAAAGTAACTGGCTACATGTGGAGAAGGTGAATCCTTTTTTTTTTTTTTTTTTAATCTTTCGGCTGTTTTTTATGGTAAACAACTCATGAAATAGAGTTTCAGTGAATAGTTGAATGTGTTTGAAAATGGCCTTCCATTTTACCACCACACATGTCTGACTGTGAAGGCAACACGGTGGTTCAGTGGTTCGCCTCACAGCAGGAAGAGTCTGGGTCTGAACTGGTTTGCATGTTCTCCCTGCAGATGTGCTGATTTTCTCTCGGGCTGCAACCAGCTACTTCATTAATCTGTTAGTTATTTTCTCAATAATCAATTTGCCATTCGGTCAAATGCCTTGTTTTGTCCACAAAGATATTCAGTTTATTGTCACAGAGGAGGAAAGAAACCAGACAATATTCACATTTAAGAAGCTGGAAACAGAGAATTTGGACGTTTTTTTCTGCTTGAATTAATTAATTGCTGAATCGTTGCAGCTCTAGTTTTCTCCGGCCTTCTCCCACAGTCCACAGACATTCACATTAGGTTAACTGCTGATTCTAAATTGGCTGTGGGTGTATCCCACCTGTCACCAAATGTCAGCAGGGATGAGCTGCAGCAGCAGTGACCCTCTACAGGATGAAGCCGTATAGCTGACAGATGGATGGATGGATGCTGCTGATTGTCACTTGCTTTCAGACTGTGGCTGTGTGAAAGAGTAATTGTCCAGTCCGACTGGATGCGTATAGCAGCGCCTGGTTTTGAGCGATCAGCCCCTCGGTTGAAGATTAATTCAACATTTTGAGAAACACACGAGAAGATTTATGCCAGTTACATGGTCTTCTGTTAAATATGAGGCAACAACCTGCAGCTGGTTAGTTTAGAGCTGAGCATTAGAGCTGGAAACAGGAGGAAACATCTAGCATGGCTCTGTTGTAAGGCCATGCCCACTTTAATACAGAGATTTTGTAAAATGAACAGTTTTGAATCTCTTAGCCTCACGCAAACGCCGCTTTAGATCATTAAAGGTGATTTTTTGCAACTCTGGTTTATGTGTATATGTGTAAAACAGAGTTTGGGAAAAGATGATGTCACACGTCAATGTGCACATGCCCACTGTTGCTTTAAATACTGAGCATGTGCCTGAAACAACAACAACAATGGTGGATATGCACCAGTTTCTTTACGTTTGTCTAGCCCTAGCAGTTACAAGTTTACAACCTAACTTGCATCACTGTCCTGACACGCCAAAGCTGCTCGATGTTGCTTTCCCCACAGCATCCACATGAATGATGAAAAAACAGTCTTCTGTAGTATTTAATATATTGTTGATGCAGAATAATGTTTTCTAGAGCAGTTGTAGTCATTTTTGCATTCTTGTGTGTACTGAGATAATAAGAAATTAGAATAATTTTTTGATTGAAGGGAGAGAATGTTCGTCTAGAAACATATCTGTATTAGTGTGGAAAAGGTTTAATCTGCCCGCCTGCACTGTTAAAGATCTAAGCTGATTAATGGCCATGCTGTATCTGTTTTGTGTAATGTGCACTCTAGTAAATTTTCTTGTAAAACTACAGTAAAATACTGGCAGCTATGTTGTACTGTATTTATATAGTGTTGCCACTGTAATCAACATTAGCTGTGAATAGCTACATTCAATAACACTGTGTCTTGAATCTTTATGATCCAGAATGGAGAACCCTCATTAACACTGAGAAATGCATATTGCACTTAAACACCTTAAACAATAGTATAAAGTATAAACAGTGTAAAGGAGAGAGTATAAAGGATAAAGCAAGTACAGAAATTGTAGTCTATTAAATATAGTTTCATCTCAGAGCATCAGTGTAAAGTTATCGGTAATATTCTTAGCTGCCTACATCAGGTTACCACTCTAAACAGAGCTTTGTTGTGTGTTTGTTCAGTTCACAATCCAAAAACAGCATCAACATGTAACCGTTTTTAACCATATGTTGGAAAAACAGCACACTACTGTTGGAAGCTGTGTTTTACAGTAATGTATTACAGTGAAAGTATGAACACAAAATGTTTGGCTGCTATAGGGAGTATAAGCTGGACTGTTTCTTGGTCAGATGCTGTGACTTGCTGGAGTCTCTGCTGGTTGCCTAGCAACCCCACAGTGTCAACATCACTGTGAAAAGATTAAAGAAGCACGATATAATGTGACTTCATGAGCTGTAGAGGTGCTGATGGGTGGATCTTATTATCTCTGGACAGAGAGCGGTTTCCCTGTTTCCTGTCTTTGTGCTAAGCTAAGCTAACTACCTCCTGGCTGTAGCGTCACGTGATATTTATTGTCTGATTGGTTTTGGCAAGAAAATGAACAAGTGTATTTTTCTTGCAGGCTTGAGTGCCTCTTTAAAATACCAAATTTATACTATGTGCGTGCAGAGCTGCTCCGAGAGAATGTAAGAGGAGTACAGCAGCTGGTTGCTTAATTGGTTTTGATGGATTCATATGTACTCTGCTTGGAAACAATAAATGGGAATATCGTCCATATTATACATACCTGTGGTATCATTTGGGCTTCATTAGTTCTGATTTTGTGATCGTTTGTGTCTCAGATATCTGCCTCCGCTCCACAATAAATGAAGCAAATTGAATTTCAATTTGGATGCTTACAGCAGTGAAGCTTCATTTTAAAAATTCAACAGCTACATAACGAAATAAGAAATAACCCCTTTGAAAACTGGTCACAGTGAGGTCTATTAATTATCCAGACAACAGAGAACGCCGCTCGCAGAGATACATCTAAATCTTTCCAGACAGAATCCCACTATAGCGGTACAAATGAGAATATACACTTCTGTACCTGGAGACGTCAAACATGAGCAGGAGCTGTGCTGAATCCTCTCTGAGGCATAAACATGCCACTCAGTGTCATACGGTAGCTACGGAATGTTTGTTAATCCAAGTGTGCATTGGAGATTTACTGTGAAACCAACAAACTTGAGACCGGATTCTGTTATTAACGTGTCAGTTTCTTGCTGCAGCACTTTGAACTGAATGCCAAAAGAACGGTGAGGAAATTTCAGACAAGAAGGAGCACAGCCACTCAAATACTGTTGAGGAGGAGGAGAGGTTTAAAGGAGTTACAACAGTATATTTAGCCACTAGATTTAACAGATATCATTTGAGCCTGACTGATATAACTATTAAGCAACACTTATTACATCTTGAGTACATTTTGTGCAGCCATCCTCTCCAGAGGATGAACCCTGGTGGTTGGCGTTTGTGGGTTTTGAATAAAAATCACAACAAACCAGATTTTACAGACCCTGTTTTCCCTGTGAGGTCCGTAGAGCTCCTTAATGATTTGCTCACATATAAGTAGACCTAATGTGTTTTGACATGCCCGTTTCTCGTCTTGTGATTCTGCACAATTGATGTCACTGTAAAGATGAAAATAGCGTGGGGTAAACCTGCCACCACCACTGATGTGACATATGTGCAAGCTGCACTGATGGGCCAACATAATTGTGGCTAGAAACGTAGCAGCAGCAGCAGCAACATGATGTCAAGATGAAAGCGTGAATTAAAGGGGAGCCGCTGCTATGCTTAAAGCACTCTGAGGTGGCCAAAGCTGTGCAGGGAGGTGGGATTAAAAGTGGGAAAATAATCCACACAGGTAATCAGTTAGTCAGCGAAAGGAACAGTTCTCAACATTCTCTTGTTCCAGCCTATAAAATCTGAGTATTTGTTGCTTTTTCTTGGTTTATTTCACTGTGATTTGAATGCCTTCGTGTTATAGGCTCTTGCTTAGGCAAAATAAGTAAGAAAAACAAGCCAAACTCTTGCACTATTTTCTGACATTTCATAGACCAGCTGATAACCCCTTGAAGCCCATTTTTCACTGCAATATAAAGTCCTGCACCACTATGGATAGAAGCAGCGAGAACTCAGGAATGTCTTCTGTGCACTATGACACAGTTAGAATGCCAGAAAATCATAAAAACTGAAAAAAAAAAAATCAGAAATCTAGAATCAACATGTACAACATGTTTTCAACTTCTCACAGCTGTTACCAACACTGGAAGTAAAAGGTGACCCTACATACATAACTGAGATAACTACACATTTGTCTCCTCTCTGCTACACAGCCTGCAGTTCAGCCGAAACCTCCGTTGAATTTTTGTCTAGTGTCGGTCACTCACGGCTTCACAGTTGTGCTAAAGAGTGCAGAATTTTCAGGTTTTTATACTTTATCTGGTTAGAAAAACGATTTATTTTCAGCGTTTTTTAAATTGAGGTAGAATGAAGTGATGAAATAAAATGATCTTAAGCTAACATTTGGTCCAGCAGGTCACTGTGGAGAGGTTCAAGGACTGTCTGAAAGATAAAATCCCACTATTCCCTTTGTTTTTCCATTTTGGATCATCAGTTTATAGCTATTATAAATAGTGTCCTTTTGGCGATATCTTAAAGATAAGATACGTTTCAAACCCGCTGGCAGGTTTTGAAGTTCTGCGTATTAACAAGAAATATCATCCTCACATTCATCTTTACTAAAAAAAAAAAAGATTCCATTCTTCTGAATTGAATGTTAAAAATAAACTAGAGCAATCTGTGATAGCTCAGGATATAACCACAGCCCAGCGAGGCACCGGGTGCTGGAAGCTGCATCAGCCCTGACAGAGAGATGCAGCTGACAGGACCTGGCAGGGCTGCAGGGGAGGCTGGAATCTCATTTTGGAATTCCTCATCCAAATCCAGAAGTTTCAGCAGGGGAATCCATCGAGGTGCACGCATGGCTGCGAGCTGAATGAGAGAGGGAGATGAATGCAGTGTGTAAAAGGCGAGAGAACTGAGGTGGAGAGGTGTGGAGTTGTTTATACACTCAAATGAGGCTGTTGGAGACCGGTTGGTTGGAAATTGGACATGATCAATTTCACCACTTAGGTAGGGGTGGAGCTGTGTGTATCACTGCACGCTGCTCTGGGGAGCTGTGGATGTTTTATGCAAGTCTTTGATAGAAAGTCTAACCCCATGTGTCCTCCTGTCCCTCCACAGAATACCAAGGTGACTATTACGGACCAGGGAGCAACTACGACTTCTTCCCCCACGGCCCTCCGTCCTCACAGGCTCAGTCTCCAGCCGAGTCCCCCTACATTCTGGGCTCTGGACCCGGAGCCATGGAGGGATCCGGCCACCACCCTTCAGAAGACCAAAGGTTCACGGACATGATCTCCCACGCGGAAACCCCCAGTCCAGAGCCGGGGTTACCGAGCTCTCTGCAGCCCGTCCCGGGGGAGGCATACGGGGGCGGACCCAGTCCACCTTTCTCCTTGGCCAGTAACTCCAGCTACAGCGCTCCAATGTCCCACCAAGGCCAGGAGATGGGAGAAACCACAGCCTGGTAAAG
Source organism: Chromis chromis (assembly GCA_900302755.1). Lineage (NCBI taxonomy): Eukaryota > Metazoa > Chordata > Actinopteri > Pomacentridae > Chromis > Chromis chromis. Next base: position 19,779 of record OMNN01027214.1, read on the forward strand.
GACAAGAAGACACAGGGACCATTCGTGGGCTGAGTGTCGGCCTAGTTAATTCAGGAGACGAATACAAAAAAAAAAAAGACATTGTGGGGTGAAAAGTACAGCTAAATTTCTACAGAGGACTTTTTAAAAATCATGAACCGATTTTCACAGTTGACAAACTGAATCAAGAGTGGGATAGCTTGCAGGAAAAAGTAATACTTGCTGCCCAGTAGACACTCCAAAGCATATCCCTTCCTGGATTACTGGACTTGAAATACTAAGAAAATAAATTTAAAAAATGTGCGATTCCATCCAGCAAAATTGCTTCTCGCCTTCCCCTTGTTGTTAACAAAGGTATCTATCTAATGAGCACATTAGAGAGAAACGCCAAAGGGGACATGTTTAGTTTTCTTAATTTCCCACCACATTTAAAAAAAAAAAAGAAAAAACGTTGCTTCCAAGCAATATTACTTTCCTCATTCTAATGCTAAGTTGCCACTCTACCCTCAGTATTACAAAGACAACGGTTCTGATACATGCTTTAATGTTCACACGCAAACACTTAGTCCACATGTTTTGTCAAATACGTTGCTCATTTTAAACTCGTGTTGAGACGTTCTGTCAAATCAAAGGCTGCTGCTTGATAGACACACACTCACCTCTGGCACGACTCGCTCTTGCACACGTATCGGCTATAAGTCCCTTAATGCGCAAAAAGTGTTCTTGATCATAGCTTAAAAGAAGGATGTCTATACCATTATTCAAAACACGGATACAATTATACAGACACTTGTACTCACACACACACACACACACACACGCACTCTCTCTCACACACACACACACAAATCTCACACCCATCCAGGCGGCCCTGATAGTTCTGCTCCGCACACTGCTTCACCTGACCTTCCTTTTGTTACTGTCCCTTTTAAAAAACATGTTTTAATGGAAATGATTTTCAAAAGAACATTGAACCCATAATGGAGAATGTCCTTCAACAGCTGAGGTCTCCTTCCTCTAAAGAGAGAAAACAAAAGAGGGGGCAGACAACATCTGTGACATTACCACTGTCTGCTCTGAAGCACTCGTTGCCATCTAGTGGCCATCAGGCTCACAGAATTCCAAATCAGCTCCGAGCAGCTCAGTCCGGCCGTGGATGGGGAACATCTTTCAGAGGACAGATTCTCCACATTTTTTTTTAAACCTTCTTTTTATTGTGCAGATCAGGGCCACATGTCATCACGCCTGCTATTTAAAAAGTCAGCCTTTGTGGGGACATATTAAAGGGAAGCAAACACATTTCATCCCATGTTTTCTCATCTCTGCTCTAGTCTTTACGCACATCGCACACAACATATCTGACACGGAGCACACGTTGTAATGCTGTCTGTCCACACTGAGTTAGCTGAACTATTGTTTTTGAGATCATTTGTGTTTCCTTTTGGACATTGTATAAGATCTAGAAAGAATGTGTCTTATTTCTGATGTACGGAGATATTCTTGGATACAAACGTGAGCGTGTGGGTGCCTGAATGTGGATGCTTGGGGGTGTGCTTGCTCATGTGTGTGCGTTTAAGGTGGGGGTGGGGGGGGGAAAGGGGCAAGGCTGTATTATTTCTATGTAAATAGCACTGGTAATAAAACCTTCTCTTACAACTTGAAGACATGGCTTTCTTGTTTCCTATCTTCGCATAGTCTATTTTTCTTTTTTTGTAGTCCAGTTTAGTACCATTTCAAGGTGGTTGTACTTTAAATTTCCATTTTAGTCCACTTTATATTTCCCCTCCACCACATTTCCGAGGGAATACTGCACACTTAACTCCACTACGCCTGTTTAACATTTACTTTGCTCATTAGGATTTTAAAAAGAGACATAATAAGCTTGTAAAATATGATGCATTGCTATAAAACTAACAGCCCAACAGTATATAAAGTAGTTTAAATTAGCTCCATTCCAACCAGCTAAACCCCATAAATGCTGCACTCTGAAAGGGTAATGAGTTGTAACAACGGTTCTCACTTTATTGATATTGATAAGAATTTAAAAAAATTATGGATTTATAGATTAATTACAACTTTTGGGTTGCCAGATTTTTTAATATACATTTGAGTAGCACCTGTTTCTTTGTAAAAATCCGTCTCACTTCATGAGAACATTTTATATTTAACAGATTAAACTATATTAAACCTGCATTCATTCAAGTAGCTGCTTTAATCCAACATTCAATGGGAGTCGTGTTTCCAATGTTCACTTTTCTTATAAACTCTATTCCACTCCTGAGTGAAATCTCCAGCACGTAAGTTGCTAAATGCAGCATCAAACAGCGAGTTGCTAACTTTGCCTCTCTGATGTGGAATATATGATATGGACGTTTTTTTCAATCAGACACTGATGATTACTTTTTTGTGCATTTTCAAGTATCACATTAGGAAAACCCAATGGACACAGCAAAAATTACAAAAGAAAAAAAAAGAAAGAAAAACTATTTTGCGAAAAGATTTCACGTACACTTGGAATGTATTTTTTTTACTTTCTTTATGTCTTTTCTTAAAGATTTTTTTCAGGGCTTTTTATATGTTTTATTTATTTATTTATTAGAGAGGACAGTGGATAGAGTCAGAAACGGGAAGGAAAGAGTGGGGAAGGACATGCGGAAAATGGCCGAGGTCGGACTCGAACCCAGCACTTCCGCTACACCTCTGCTCATGGGAATGCACGACATAACTGCTAGGCTATCGGCGCACCCCTTTTTCTCTAATTTTACTAGATATTATTATCTGTACTTTAACAAAACAGGGAAATCTGTAAAATAACAGCTTATAACATGTTGCCATTTTTCAATCCTTAATATACATATTTAGTTCTTTCAAATAGCGGTAAATATCTAAAAGATAAGAGCACATTTGCCGATTTAAAGTAAAAACATTCATTTTTTTCAGTGTAGCTTCATGGCTTTAGGGATGTCATTGTAAGTCTGCCAATCACTTTGGACGAAATGTCTCAATGGATATTTAAATGATATTCCATCAGCCTCAGCTGCACTTTGTTTACAGCTAATTAGCAAATGTTAGCATGCTGATATTGCAAATCTAAGATGGAGAGAATTGCATATCATTTGCAAAATATCAGCATCTTGCCATGCTGGTGTTAACATGTATAACATAAAGCATAGCAGAGCTGCAAGAACAGCTCTTCCTGTGTTAAAGTAGAGGAGGAGTGATTTCCATAATAACAACTGGCACTATAGGAAGTGCATAATGTGTGAGTTGTGTCTCCAACAGTGAAGGCAAATGAAATGGAGATATAAAGGAAATATAGAGTGGAACTGTTAAGTAAGGTAGTGTTGTCATAGGTAGTACTGCTCCTACACATGGTGTATATAGAAGTTAGACGTCATCCGTTGGTTTGTAGTTTGAAACCTTGAGTTTGACTGATCTGCGACCACAAGGACACTACCCACATCCACATGGGAACAACTGTAGTAGAAAAAGACCTTCCTCTTTTATTGCAAAAAGAGTTTTTTTTTATGTCTTTAGAAGAAAAAACATACTTCGTATTTTGTCAGCATACATGACATTTTATAGTGAACAAACTGCTTCCAAACACTTTACTCTTATGTCTTATTCTCCAATTCTTCCTCGATCACAAGGTAACCCGGCCCTTAAACATGCCCTACTGTATCGTCTCTATTTACTCTAAATGGGACCATAATTTACAAAATGAACATCATGCAGTTTTGAAGAAGACCTGAAACTGGCGATTCAAACCATTAAGTCATTAGGAAAATGTTCAGTGACGTTACAAATGAAATAAGAAGCGTGGTCATTTTCTCATAGACTTCTATACAATCTGACTTCTTTATGTAACCTGAAGAGTCGCCCCCTGCTGGTTAAGGCTAAGTTAAGGCGCTTCTGTATTCGCTTTACTTTCCAGACATGGAGGCTACGTTCTATCTTTTATTTAAAGTCTGTGGCTGCAGTAAGAGAGCAACTGAGGTTAGCAAGAGGAGAAAGTTGCAGCAGCAGCAGAATTCAATGAGGACCTATCTTTAGTTTATGGAGTTTCATCAGAGTTTGACTTTTCTTTTGACTTTTTGAATCTATTTTTCAACAAGGAAGCAACTTTTTTACTCGGATGCATTAAAAAGCAGGCAAAAAATCGGATGTTAGAGCACTCGGTGTGGAGCGCAGCCTTTGGCAACGAAAGTCCTGCGCCACGCTGCGTGCATGTTTAGCTGCTCTCAGACGCAAACAACAACGAGATGCATAACAACAACAACAGCAACGACATTCATTAGTGTATCTGTGTGTGTGATGTGCACATCTTTGAATGTCGTTTCATGCACGCATCCTGTGCAGCCGGCTTTGCTACTCTGGCTACTTTGTGTCTGATTGCATTGCGGACGACATGAGTTTGAAGCCGTATGCAGTCTGTCAATGCAAGCTGGTGAGCTGGCACAGTGTGAATATGACTAATAGCTTAGAGTATAATATAGTCAGAGAGAGAGAGAGAGGGAGGGGAGGGAGGACTATAAAACTATAAAACTACAACCCCAACTGTGAGGCACAGATTTTGTATCTCGCAGTAACATCCCAGTGTGTGTCCGTGTGTGCATTACAGGGACTATGCATGTGTGTCCTTGAATCCATACGTGTGTGTGTAAGTTATTGTAAGTAACTGTGTTGGACGTACGGGCGAGTGTGTGTTTGTGGGAGAGTAGAAGTGAGCTGTCTGTCTGTATTTTTCATTGTGAATGTTTTGTGCTGCCTGGTCCGCTGCCTATCTTGTATTGGTTCTGCACTGAAGGTTGAATTGGTGTCTTTATGTGTGTGTTGGAGGAAGTGTGTGCTTGTTGGTCTCATGCTGGGAGGCTGCTTGCTCTGCACACAGCTCGGTGTGTGTGTGTGTGTGTGTGCTCTGTTTGGATTGGTTTTCTGTGTGTGCCCTTTTTTTTTTTTGCTTAGCGTGTGCACGACTGTTTGCGGTGGCTTTTGTGTGTGCACAATCCTGAGAGTGCCTGCGCGCACATGTGTGTGTGTGTGTTTTGGGTGCTTGTGTGCGCTCCTCTTTCCTCCCCTCCTCTCTCGCTCTCTTTTTCTCTGTTTCCCTTCCTCTCCTTCCAGAATAGAGGGGCCATCAATCAGAGGCAAGGGGGATAGAGGAAGGGAGGTGGAGGCGAAGTGGAGGAGAGGAGTTTGGCTCGGCGCCAGGGAAGAGGAGCTGGCACTCTGCCCAGAGGAGCGAGAGAGAGAGAGAGAGAGAGGGGGAAAAAAACAAAAAAAACAAGACCGAGCAAGAAAAAGAAAGGAGAGGGAGAGACTCTGAGAGAAGAAGAAGAAGAAGCAGGGCAGCGAGATAGAGCAGAGAAATGAGAGAGAATGAGAAGGAGGGCAGAGAGGGAGAGCAAAAGAGCAAGGCCAAGTGCACTGAGGGAAAATAGAGAAGGAGAGATAGTGGAAGTGGAAAAATGAGGCAGCAGAATGGAGAAGAGGGCTGATTGCACGGGGAGAGAAGGAAGATGAAAGAGGAAGAGCGGGAGTGGTTGTTCTTCTGTGTCTGCGGCCCCAATCAGTGGGTGATTAGTACGTCATTGGCTACAAATATTTACCTTAAAGTGCTCGCAGAAGGGGGAGCGGTCCAATTAGAAAGCACGAGACGAGAGAGGAACTGTAGGAGTGTGTTTATGTGCGTGTGATATGTGTGCACGTCCACTGAGTGTTGGAAATAAGGGAGGTTAGTCTGCAGCTGTATGCATTGATAAGCATGTACATGGCTTTATTGTAAAGACAAAATCAGAATCAGTTTTTATCGCCAAGTAGGTTGTGTTTCGGTGCACAGCAGTGAGACACTGATCGATTTTACAGCAGGATGAATTAAAGTGTCGTCGGTCAAATTCACAGTAAGTGAAATAAAAAGCAAGTGTAGCAAATCCAAGATCACACAGCATGGTAGTGTGGATTGTGCAGAAGGTAATCATAATAATCCCATTTAAATCTGTCGAGTTAATCACTATTACCAATAACCAGCTTATTCACCTTTGACAAATATAAAAGACGCCACGCCTGTCTGTGATGACGCATTATACTACAAAAATCCCCCGATTAATATTGTGACGTTACAAAAAGTGGAAAATACCCACAAATGAGTGCGTTATGCAATTCTTTAAACTTGCAGTCGCTCGTCTTCCCCGAAGCACAAGGATCTTTTGAGGCGAATGCATTGTGCAGATAGCGGATAGTGGAGTACTTGGAATGATGGACAGTGTAGTCTGTCATCTGGGTGGCTGTGGCTCAGGTGGTAGAGCGGGTTGTCCACTGATGGCAAGGTTGGCAGTTCAATCCCCGGTCCCCCCCACATGCCAAAGTGTCCTTGGGCAAGACGCTGAACCCCAAGTTGCTCCCAATGGCAGATTAGTGCCTTGCATGGCAGCTCTGTCGCCATTCGTGTGTGAATGTGTGTGTGAATGAGAAACACATTGTAAAGCGCTTTGAGTACCACTAAGGTAGAAAAAGGCGCTATATAAGTGCAGACCATTTACCATCTGAAGCATGCTGGACATTTTCACGTTCTTTTATACAGTACTAGTGGTATTATTGGTTATTTTTCATATCCTCAGCACTCCTCCAATTACCACAAAAATATGTTTTATGACCTATTTCAAGGTAAAAGTGGCTGTATATACAGTAACAATGTCTGTTTTTAATGGATTTTAGCTTCATTTTTCAAAATATTTCCAGTTATTTTACAGATATTTCCTGTTTTGTGAAATTACAGATCATAACTAGTGAAATCACAGAAATATACATGACAGATCAAAACTATAAGTAATGTCTATTTTTTATAAACAGAAATGTATTTTTTAACATATGTGACTAAAATGACTGTTTAACTGTATTTAAATCTGCAAAGAATATCATTTCAGTTTTTGAATGTTACAGGACTGAACTGTTTTTAAGGTACTTTTTCTGGCGTCCTTGCTGCCAGATTTTTACAGTTATAGATCTTTTGGTGCAGTTTTAGAAGGAGTACATCGTCCGAGGACTCTGGAAATTTACATTTCAACAATACAATGTAAATTAATGTGCATTTATTAACAACTTAATGCCGCTACAATTCACTATGGATTGTGTTTCCCATCAACAATTTCCACATGCTGACAAACAACAGGAGTGTGTGTGTGCACGGGCTCTGAAAACACACCCTGTATGTATTATGTGTGTGCATGCTGAGTGTGTGTTCCCAAACAAATGAATGGGAAAAGCACAGGGTAATATCAAAACACAAAAACACAAGAGCTGAATTTCAATTGCAGGGAATTACACCAAGTAAATGGCTTAAATACAGGGAGCTGCTGCAAATGGTAGAGTAGGCTACAAAAAATAACATTCTGGGCCTGATGGGATGTTTTAATATCATTATTCCTGCAATAAGAGGCCAGAAACAGATGATGGGGCATGAAGGAGAACATATACATGAAGATCAATGGTGTCGCAGCAATAGATTGTCCCTTGAACCCAACATTTTGCACCTGAATTCATGTACGTCAGGGGGAGACCCAAAGAGAGCCAATGGTGCCAGTTTCTGCACCAACATTGGGCTCAGTGGACCACAATGCAGAAACAAGGGGCGTGATTCTCAGAGCTTGAATGGGAAAACACCCCAAAACAACAAAAAAAAAAAACTAATTCTCTTGCACTTACTTTGCAATTGCTATCACTATTGCTGCTGCTCTCTCTCCACCCACATGTTTAACCCACGGAGCAAACGCAACACGTTCCTGCCTGTTCTGTGAAGGCTGTCAAAAGGCATTCTGGGAAATGTAGAAAATGACTAACTGAAGTAGAAACAGTCGAGACAGGTGGGCAGATGAGGCGGTGGGTACTCTAAAAAACAAAACGAATAACACTCATGAAATAAGCAGACTGATGGTGGATCTGCATGTGGAATCTGCTTTAAATACATGACCCAGAGTCAGATGAAGACGGGAACAAGGTGTTGCTGAGATACAATCTGCCCCTCGGGTGTTTGCGATGAATGACAAGGTGTTATGCGTTGTCTCACTGTAGCATACGGGCAGGTAGAACGTGATTTATTTATTTATGTATATATATATAACATACAGTGTCACGTTTTTACCCGAAGCTAATACTAAGCTAGCATGTCTGAGGTGTGTTACAGCTTAGGAAACAAAAAGTGCATCGTTGCATGTTCTAGCTGGGTCGTTCTATTCATTCTAAATCATCACATTTTTCAAACTATTCTAAAAGGCTAAAAAAAAAATAAGTTATTTCTCATCATGTCATTGATTTAGATTGTGCAATATTCAACAAGTAGATCAAATATTCTTTGATTATAGCAGGTGACATGAAGTATGAAGAAAAATATTAAAGCCGTCATGAAAAGTTCCATCTTTAAGCTCATATTAACAAATAGACTGATAATGCAGACGTTAACCAGAGATATTTTCTCATTATTTATCCTATTATTTCTTTTCCATTTCTTGATGGAAAAAGGTTATATAAATGTTTTTGTGGTAAATAGAAGAGTGCTGAGTGTGTGTTTGAAATGTGCCACATATGCACATAACCTTAAATAATGACAAATATCTGTAGAATAGTGTTACTTTTTTGCAGTTTTAAAAATAGTAAAAAAAAACAAACAAACACTTAATTTACTTTTACGGTCAAACATTGTCAAAATACAAATTACCATTTGTAAAAATATTTTGACAGGTTTTTATTAGTTATTAGTAATTTAACCAAACAGTGAAAATCTATGAAAAATCACAGTATTTTTTTTTTTT
>OMNN01027215.1:4650-17283 GCA_900302755.1 Chromis chromis
TAGATGCTACAACATTTTGTCTAAATAATTTTATTCACTCTCTTGCTCTTGCTGAGAATTTGATAAAGAGATTAATAACTGTCCGTTAAATATGAGACGGAGGGAGGAAACACCTCAGGTTATTTCAGGTTAGCATAAAGACTGGAAGCAGTGGGAAACAGCTAGCCTGGCTCCATCCAAAGGTAACAGAATCTGCCTGCCAGCACCTCTGGAGCTCATTAGTCACCACATTAGGTCCTTTTAGTCTATTTCATACGAAAACTGGGGTGTAAAAGTGCCCCATTCTGATTTTACAGACAGTTACATGCTGGACCTTTTCCTTGGTTGGGAGCAGGTACTTCCTGGATTCTCTGCTGGTTGCCTGGCAACCTCTCAGTAACAACATGACCGTGCCAGGCTACATGTTTCCCATCGTTTCCAGGCGTTATGCTAAGCTAAGCTAAGCCTGTGGGCTCAAATGTAGCATAGAGGTATGTGAGTAATATCAGCCTTCTCACTCAGCTGTTTCTTTAAGATGCATATTATTTACAGTGAAACCACAGAAGCTTTATGTAGAGTCACTAAACTGGAATAAATCATATGTGCTGCCAAGAAAATGAAACTATCAAGTTCACTTGTTTGAGAGAGAAGTGAAGCCCAGCAGCACTTTTCTGTAAGAAACACTTGGAGCTCAATGCCAGACCAAACAACTTGTTTAGATGTAAATCCCTGTCAGTGTCTCATCACAAAGTCACGTTATGTCTGGAAATAAACAGACACCTATCATGTCAATACCTCGGAGCCCCTCCCTTCTCTGTCACCGTTGCTTAAGTTTGTGATGGTGTTGCAGTGCACGGCGGCCGGCGCTGACTCACCTGGTGGAGTATCGCACAAACACCAGCCCCCTGCTCTCCACTCACTCACCTCCTTCCCCTCCCACTGAGTTCACCCTGCCCTGCAGTTCAAAGTGGTTTTGCCTGTCTAGCCTTGGCGTTTAATGTTTAAGTATTGGGAGCGGCTGGAGAGTGCAAATAAAATGCCTTTACAGACTCCGGGGCACGCTGAGGGCTGTGATTCTAGATACTGTATTGTGAAATTTCCATTGTACTTGACAGATTAGCTTGAGGGCACCTGAATCTGTTCAGCTGGGCTCTGACTCTTTGCTTCTGCATAATGCTCGATGCGTGCGGCTTAGATAAACCATTTGGAGGAAGATTATTCAAACTTTATTGCTCTGACAAAAGAGTACACATGTTCACGGGATAGACTGCGACTTGTCTGTGCTGTAAAATGTTTGTCAAAAGTTCAGAACAGGATAAAGGCTTGAATGCGGACCCCACCTGCAAGGAGAAAACCACAAAGAGTCGCGGTAGGGCCGCCTTTCTGTTGGGCTGGAAGAAAGGAAACCCTATTTGCAGCAAAGGAAAACAACACAGAAAGCCTGACACTACTTATATGTTTGTGCGTGATTATTCTGTAGTCCTAATCCGTCTAACAATGTTACAAAACATTCAGACAGGAGGAGGCTTTAAAGCAGTAATTGGGGGGACTTAAACTGGTTAAATTCCACTCAGCCACTTCTAGTTGCATCTCGCTCGTGCTTGATCGAGACTGTGGCACAAGAAATCAAACATGGGTGTGGATTTAGTCTGATTCTAAGCATATCTTTTAATTCCTTTGAATGTCAGGCTGAGGAAGGAGCGTTTTAAAGAAAGACAGTGTAACAGAGCAGCTACATCCAAGTGGGTAGAAGGTTGAATGTCAGGTCTGCGCATTCTGGGGCGGAAAGGGTTTGATGCTACACACAAGGAAGCAGAAACTGATGACTCACTGGCCATTTTCACGCCTCGCACTGGATTAGCCATCACATGCAACAGGCTTCTTAATATGAATTGTGTAATGCCCTCAATCCCTCCAGAATTTATTTCATAAAATTAGCCCGTGTTTTGCTGTGTCACCTTCATATGCAAAACCATGGTCAGTGCAAATAAAACTGAGCATCACATAGCGGGATTTAGGAAGCCGTTTGCTTTAAGCTGTACTTTGTTTCTACACAGTATCAACGTAAGTTCACCATTAAAAGCTAATATGCCACATTGACCTGAGATACTTTAATCATCCGAACTGTCTGCAGTGATTTCCTTCGCCTTTTGTTGCAAACTCCACCCATCTGGCAGGGAAAAAGACCAAAATCAAACAATGAAGTGTAATGTTTGCAAATACTATTTGCCCCAGGTCTGGCTGAGAGGTTGGTTGGTTTCCTCTGCGGGAGAAACTCAAGTTCAAACCCATCAGCACACCTTGCTCTTTAGGCTGCATTATTCATGGCAATTTCTGCATTATTCATTCCACTTGGCATCACATTTTGTCACTTGATTAATTTACACACAAAAAAACCCTTGCAGTCTCTATTATTATTATTATTTTAATATTGTTATAACTGCTACTACTTCCCCCTGGATGCTTCATGGAGACCTGTGCGGACTCTCCTCTTCCCCTCTCTGTGGGTTTGAGGCATTCACATGGCATGCTGGGTTTTATCTCAGAGCTGTGACACCTGAACCAACACTCTGACCCGGGGGCCAAACAGTGCCCCTGGTGTCCCTCAGGGCACCACAACTGCTGTCAGCTCTGTGTTTGAATAGCACCTCTGCTGCTGAAATGTGTCTAGGGAAGACATCTTAAGAATCTCCCCGAAATACAGCAAAAACAGACAGACTTCAGTGATTTGAGAAAGCTGCCACTGTAGAGTAGCTTGTTTTGGGTTATGCAGCAGCGAGCCAAGTGCACAGGCCATCTTTTGGCCAAGAGTTGATGCTCATGGTCTCAGTGAGCGGCAGGTAGTCTCACCTGCTCTAGTTGTGGTGCCACAAGCCTGGCACAGACTGAACAACACCAGACTGGAGGTCAGCCAGAGTGAGGTTTAATGAGACCGAAGCCACACCAAAGGCTGGCATATCTGTCCTCACTTCAGAGCACCTGTGCCACACTGTCAGTGTGATGAGAGCTAAAGTTGCTCCAAAACAGCCCCTCTTCCTGTAATTACTCTTTGTTGTCACACAAATAATTTTCCTCCCTGAAACATTTTAGATATCTGTTTTTGTCGGAAACGATGTGCCTTGAATGTGAATGCAGTGTCGTTTTATGCCTGCTGGTGCCATGCAGTTTTAATCAACAACAGCAACACTAAAAAATGTCTTAATTGGCTCTAATCACAGGTATAAAGCACTGTGTGTATGCTGAGGTAAAATAACTCAGGAAGTCTGGTGATTGAAATAAAATCTGTTTTAACACCCAAGCAAACTCATTATATACAAGCACAGATTTATTGACAGTGTGTTATATCCGCCCTTCTCCACTAAAAGAAGAGAATAAGACAGAAAGTTGCAGTTATAAGTGCCCCACTTCCTCCAGACACTTAATGCAGTGGTTAACTTTGCTGAATCTGTCAACAATGTGGACTTTGGTAAACTGTGTGTAGGAGAACAAATGGTTGATCCTTAGCCTTTAACACCCACAAGCAGGACATTTTACGCACTAAATAATCTAATTCCAATAATAATTGGCTTTAGTTGAGTCGGCCAGGCATTTAAAACACTTTCTAAAGCCTCATCTACTATTGTACTGTAAGCCTGTCCCGTTCCCACCCTCATTCTTAAGGAGTCAACTTTATTATGTGAGTCAGAGTTGTAGCAATTTGTGCGATAATTAGACGAATATGCGCCTAGTTAAGAATCAATCGTATGGAACAATCATTCCAACAATAAAATGCATGCTTTGACGCGTAAAAAGTAAAATGCGCAACAAGGGCGCACAGTGCGCGCACTGGACAGGCGGTAGTGCAGGGTTGTTTTTAAAGTTTTACCGGGTTTGGTGTAGTCTGAACAGTAGCACACCAAAAGGTAAATTCCAATTTGTTTGCTCAGGTTCGTTGAGACTTTGAATCACCAAAATGGTACGAAGTGTCTCCACAGGCATTCTTGTGCGTAAACTCACGTTGGCACGCCTGTGGTTTTCCAGGGGGAACTGGGTTGGAGTCGAAATCGAACTTAAATCCGCCAATCTAATCAATAGTACAATAAGCAAACCCTTCATTCTGTTTGTATGTTTATTTTGGTGGATACATGGTCACAGCAAAATCACCCAGCTCAGGTGTGCGCAATGCGCGTCCACGAGCAGTTTTATTCTCCTGGGAAACGCATTCTGTGCGGAAAGTTGTCCCAGACGCACGCCAATTACTGCACACACACTGAAATCACTTCACCCAACTACACTGCTTCAGATTTGAGCTCAGCACTGTGCAAGTTGCCCTGTCTGTGCTTCCTTTGCTGTGAAAGCTGGAAAACGGGAGGGTGAAAAAAAGACGGTTTATAATTGATGTTTTCCCATGGAACAGCCCCTCCTCCCCGCAACACAGGCTAACCCTCAGGTGGAAGAAATCTTTTAAGATTTTTTGTGGGATAACATCAGGAGGGTTTGTCTAGGCGAGCCAATCACAAGTCCCTCCCCTGCTATAGATCGGTGCTATAATACAAAGCAGTAAAAGCGGTCGGCTCACACAAGCGGCTGCAGCTCGACTAGAGATCCCGTGGCTTTTAATTCCCTCACTACTTTTTTTTTTTAAAACCCTCCTTCGATGTGCCCCGTTATTACCATTTCTCCGAGGCGTTCATTTCCGCACCTGCCACGGTAGAGACCAAGGCGAAGGCGAAGTAGAAGAGGAGACAAGGACATTGCTAGAGCCGGGAGAGGCAGACGGTAGAGATAGCAGCGGTGACTCGTTTGAGATCTTAAAGGACAAAAATGCTGCTCTGGACCAAAATCGTTTTGGTCGGTCTCATCTGCTTGTCCTTGGTGTCCTCTGGGATGGGATGCGGACCGGGCAGGGGCTACGGCAGGAGAAGACACCCGAAGAAGCTGACACCTCTTGCGTACAAGCAGTTCATCCCCAACGTGGCGGAGAAGACCCTCGGGGCAAGCGGCAGATACGAAGGCAAGATCACAAGAAACTCCGAGCGATTTAAAGAACTGACTCCCAATTATAACACAGACATCATATTCAAGGATGAGGAGAACACCGGTGCCGACAGGCTAATGACTCAGGTAAGGAGACAGAATAACCTTTTTTCCCTCTACTGCCCGTCTCCTAACGCACCATCACTGCGCACTGCAACAACCTCCTTGTCAGACTGATTGCGCACCTTAAGTGAAGTCTGTTTTACCCGCTGCTGAACTCTTCACACTGAGCCTATTAACTTCGCTGTAAAAGCAGATGCGCTTTATGCACCAGCATGGGAGTTTTCAAAGGCTGCAGGCTTGAAGCGAATATAGAAATCCAGCTGGAGAAGTGATGTGCAGGCGGACAGTCAGGACACTCGGCCTTCATGATTGTGACAGTGTATTTAAAATATTAATGTGCCCCTCTCCTCATATCTATATTTGTATCTGTGTGAGGCTCCATTTGTTGGTTTACAGGCGCACATTCATTCTACCTCGCATTCCACGAAGACTTTGACTGTTTGTTGCCTATTTAAGCTTTACATCGCAGCTTGTTTAAGCGCCTTTTCTTTATTCCAGCACCCTGAACGCAGGAAAAGCTGGGGATGCGCACCGCTTCAAACAGCCGGGCTTATTCAGGCATGGCGTGGCTCATTCAGACATTTTCTTGCACAGGCTGCTATAATTTATCCTTTCGCGTGGCGTGCGCATCTGTGGATGAAACAGTGGCATTTCTTTGAGAGTGTTCAGGACTTCATACATGGGTGGGACTCGGTCAGTTAGCTATATAGGAGCAAGACGCACAGGACTCATGGTGCCTTTTTTTTTTTTTTTACAAGGCATGAAGGGTGACATCTTTTTTAAACACTCCATCCTCATGGCCTCACAGGCAGTGAGTTATTAAACCTTGCAGCTCGCTCAGTGCAGATAAGACGAAGGCTCACAATACATCGCCTTGATTTCTCTCCAGGCTGCAGGATGCCGCGTCTCTCCAGCATGACTTTTAGCACTCAGATGCTGGTGAATTATTAAAGGCGCTTGGGTGATATTGGCTCAGTAATAATAAAATGCCGGTGGTGGTGATGGTGATGGTGGTGGTGCTGCTGCTGGTGGTGATGAAGCCAGGCGCGCGCCGGAGTCCCTGAACCCGTGGCTCGCACCATGCATGGGCACGAGCTCCGATGAAATATTCACTGTGCGTGCGGTCTCGGCGTCCCTCTCAGCCCTCCCCACATCTCCTCTGTCATACACCTATAGCTTCTCATACACGGGGATCGTGAAATTACAGCCGAGTGGCTGATGTGATTCCCAAAGTCGGCTGCTCTGGGAGGTCTCCTGCAAGAAAAGAAAACAAAAGTTTGATTTAAGTGTCATTTGATTAATTCCTGAAAATATAGAGAAGCACCTGCCTTAACCAAAGCTTTTATTCTTGAATAAAATGTCACACCTGCCGTATGTGTCAATCAAAACATACAAACAAGGTGTGAAATCTGACAGAATGGGATTAAATGGGGCATCTGTGGCTCACCTCTGTCCAACTTGGTGGCCTATTGTTAGCAATGTTGGGGGGGTTTCTTCATGTTTTGCAGATTTTTTTAAATGTCAGATCTCTGTGGATGATGGTTCATCATCCATTTCCCACTCCGAGCGTTTACACAAAACACAGCAACCAGCTCCAAAGTGTGAAATGTACATGAAAGAGCTTTTAGGCACCCCTCACTGGGGCCTGAAACGCAATTTGAACTTAAGACCTCTGGTCAGCGGGAGGCCATAGTAAGTTAAAAACAGGTGAAACTGCTCTTATCGTAGATGATATTGTGAAGCCATCAAATCAAAGCACGTACAGCCAAAAGAGAGAGAGCTGCAAGTGACATAAGCGTCATCACATGGGGATTTACGCTGTGCCAACGGTCTTTACGCTCCAGTGGGTTTTTACGCACGGAGTTTTACGCACGAATACGGTGGACTTCTCCACCTTTCTCTTGGAAACCAGACGCTGTATTCATACATGAAACAAGGCACGTGTCTGCAGTAGCTCCGTTAGATGTGGGAAATAAATGAATTAATCAATCAATTCACTGAGGTCTTGCCAAGACGTTATACTTGAAGGAGCGCTTGAACAAGCACCTATTCCTTTAACTATTAAGATACAGCTCACTCCCTGGAAAGTTGCCAAAAGATGCACAGATACAGACATTTACAGATAGTTTTCAGGAGTGATGGGGCCTGAGTTGAACAAGGGAATCATTTCCAGCATCTCCACAAATTTTAGCTTCATGTTCAGTGGTAAAACCCCATTCCTCTCAGAATGATTGGACATTTTCTCTCGAGAAGCAGTGAGATTACTCATGAAATTCAACTGAAGTTTCACTCATTTTAAGAGAGAACAACAAAATGACTAAAATGCAAGAAATTACTTGATTTTCCTTTTCAAACAGGTAAACCTCTGTTAGCCACACTGCCAGATATTACTTTTCACTTTTGAAGAAATTAAGACCAAGATCCAGAGCTTTTTTTTTTTTTTTTTTGCAGTGTAGCAGCGTTAAGAGCCTGCTGTCTCTGCCCACAGTGCAAACGAGTCGGAAAAGAGATGAGCTGGCGGCTTGTTTGCACTGACAGGTAGCTGATAAGTGTTTCCTCTAACCAAATCATTTGTGAAAAGATTAAGAGGCAGGCTGTTGAACAACTTTACCCCAAGCACAAAGCACTGGTCCAAGGCGCCCTGCTGGGCTTCATGGTGGCTGAGCAGAATTTGGCTTGATTTGCGGCACACGACCTAATGAATTAATAAATAGGTTAAGCTTTACGGCTCTTGACTCCGACAATCCTGCTCAGTATGTTGAAGGTTTTTTTGGGGAGGGGGAAGGCGGTTTTTTTTTTTTATTCAACACATTCTACAAGTGTGATATCCTCATAAAACAGCCACTGATATATGTGGAACTTTTCTTTCTGCTATACGAGTTTGTAGGTCTGTGTGAACATTCCTGCTTTAGGTCCTCTGCCTGTCCATGAGGGAAAAGGACAGTGGGTCACACATAGACGCTCCTCTGTGGCCCCCATACAATCCTCGGATATTTCACAAGTCTGTCAGTCAGCAGCCAAAACACCTCGACTTAAGGAGGCATGTCACGTTTCCAAGACTTTGCAGGAGAAGAATAATGAAAGTTTCCCTCCGCTGTTGCAGTGAAAAGACTCTTTGTGATGTTTTATTTGACATATTGGTCAGGCGTCGAGAATAGTTGTCTTGGAGAAGGCCAAGCATCTTCATTGAGAGCGCAGAGAGGTTTTGGGGTGCGACGATTTATTCGCAGGACAAACTCCAGATATTTTTTTTAAAAGGCAGCAAGCAGCTGCTCTTGAAGATCATCTTCATATCATCTGCATATCAATTATTTATTTAAAGCAAACAGACAACCAACAAAGGACTCGCTCATTCCATAATACAAATCCATGAATTCATAATGTATTAATGTTGTTTTTAACGCAACACTTTTTGATAGAAAGGGACGCAGCTCGCACCATTCCAAAGACCAAAGACCCATATGTTATAGGCCAGTGAAGCGAATGCAGTGCCTTATCAATATTTCATCGGCAGCTTTCTTATCCGAGATGTGCCCTCTGACGGTGCTGCTCACACTGAGAAATGCAAGCACACATTCAGGATCAGAGCAGCTCCAGTGTTTCACCTCAGCTGGGAGGAATCAGGGGCGTCAGGTGGGGATGGAGAGGTGTGGGCGAGGCCTCAGTGAGTCCAAATGTAATCTTTAATCGGTTTTTATTATCATATAATAGCTGGGAGCATGCAGGCACACAAGGAATCCACCAGGAAGGAGGGAACAGAAGGAAAATGTGCCGTCTTATAGTGCTTCTGTCGCTTAAGGATGCTATGCGCAATAGGTTGTGCCAGTTTGGTGCCAAATGCCATCCACTTTCCCACATTTTACGCACACGTGAAGCCACTCCATGCGAGCAATTTCAGCTAATCCAGGTGCTTCATTGACCCATTTCTCCCTCCCGCAGAGATGTAAAGACAAGCTGAACTCTCTGGCCATCTCAGTGATGAACCAGTGGCCCGGGGTGAAGCTGCGGGTCACCGAGGGCTGGGACGAGGACGGACACCACTTCGAGGAGTCGCTCCACTACGAGGGCAGGGCCGTGGACATCACCACGTCGGACAGGGACAAGAGCAAATACGGCACTCTGTCCAGGCTGGCGGTGGAGGCGGGATTCGACTGGGTCTATTACGAATCCAAAGCCCACATCCACTGCTCTGTGAAAGCAGGTATGGCTCTCCAGAGATAATCTGTCAGGCGCGCAAAAGGTGCCAGCTGTGGGGAGGGAAATAAGCAAATGTATCATCATGAGGTTGCAGGTGCAGTGCTGCTGGAAAACTTTCATCCAAAACTAAAGTTGCTTCTTATCACGAGTCCAAAAAAGAGAGAAATGAGGTTGTCACGCGTCCAGACAGCTTTACTGTAATGACCAGCTCCAAGTGTGACATTAGATCCGTCATAAAAACGCGCCTTAGTATCTGTTGATTCATTTATATTGTAAAACTATTGCTCAACTTAACGATCAATATTAATCCAGTGGGTGATTAATCGCCACTCAGTCTGTTTATTTAATGGGGTTTACTGAAGTGCAAATGATTCACCATTAAAGTGACTAGACTCCTTTGCGAAATTGTAAATAATATTTTCTATGAATGATGTATGGGGCACATCCCAGCCTGTGGCGTTACAGCAGCGTTTCCAGGCAGCTTATTTCTTGATCTTACATCGCCCCACACTGTCTCCTGGTGGGAACCACGACCATAATCTAACAAGGCTGCTCCGTGTGACCTAGAAAAGCAAATCGTTTTCGCTCTGTGTTTTTTGGAACTAAAAGAACTGCTGCGGTGTTAGTTTTGAATGAGGGGGGCAGTTTTTATTCTGTAATATATGTAAAAATCGAAAGATTATTCATTTAAACGTGTGTTGGATCTTATTTATCTTGGATTTAATGTGCCAAATTTAAAGTTTTGCCTAAAAAAAAATCACCTCACACAGGCCCTAAACTACAGGATGGCGCACAGAAAATATTCCTCCACACTGATTGATGAACCGTGGCGCCTTTTTTTTCTCAGCTCAGACTTTTATTGATAAATCCCTCATTTCTCATTCAGCACACACGTTTTGAGATCACAGTATGGGCCAGGCCGACGTGTCATTAGGGGTCATGCGACTTTACCAAAAGGATTTGGCTGAACAATGTTGGATTGGTCGGGGTAAATCTGGTTTTCAGTTGTCACCTTATTTCATGCTCGGGAATCTTAAAAGAAGATTAAAAGCCCCCAAATTCTGAGTAGAGGAAAAAAAAAACTCTTTTCTGTGTGCAGGACAGTGTGATCCTAGAGACTGGTATGTGAAGAGCTCCACCAAGGCCAAAATTATTGTCATCAAGGCTGACAACAAAGCAGGGAGAGGTGGTAGACAGGGGGGGACATTGATGTTGCACAACAGAAAGCATTTAAGAGTCCGGGCCCTCATTTAAATTCAAATCTACAACTCGAGAGGCTTGGAAAAGTGGCTCCACTGGGTAAATAGTAGTTGTGAGTCGCCTATTTGTGTGAATTGTCACATAGAGGTTTCTGCACCTGAGTAAATATGGGGAGAGTAGCTGGGAAAGGCGTAAGTGTTCTTTACCGAGAGTAGCTCGATCCACAAGCTGATTTAGAATAACAATGCCTGCTCTTTATTGGGTTTTTTAATTAAGAATAGATGAGCCAAGGCTTTCAGTTTTTTCGCGTCTCAGACAACGTGGGCCGAGCCAATACGCATCTGGCATGAAGGAGCCGACAGGCATCATTATGCAAAATGCATATGGCCCACCGTGATGTGTGGAGGCAGGAAAAATACAAATAAGAGTTTAAAAAAAAAAAAGTGAGGGTTTTTGAATGGGCCTCTGAATGGGAGCTGGACTGTAAAGGCTCAAATCACCTGTGATGTTATTTTTAAACTCCTAGAAGCAAACTGATTCTGGTTTTGGTTCAATAAATATTCTCTGGTGTTTCTTTGGTGAGGGTTTTAACAGGATGGTGTCTTATTTTAACAGAAAACTCAGTGGCAGCCAAGTCAGGCGGCTGCTTCCCAGGATCCTCCACGGTCACCCTGCAGGATGGCACCAAGAAGCCGGTCAGAGATCTCCAAAGCGGCGACCGGGTCCTGGCAGCGGACGAGCGCGGGAACCCGATGTACACCGACTTCATCATGTTCATCGACCAAGACTCGACCACCAGGAGGCTCTTCTACGTGATCGAAACCGACGCGGGCCACAAAATCACCCTCACCGCCGCGCACCTCCTCTTCGTCGCGCACAACGGTTCCACGGAGACGCACCGGCGGATGTCGGCGGTTTTCGCCAGCCAGGTCCAACCGGGACAGCGCGTGTTCGTGCTCGACGACTCCGAGCGACTCGTGCCCGTCGCCGTAAAACGGATTTACACGCAAACAGACGAGGGCTCCTTCGCGCCGGTGACCGTGCAGGGGACCGTCGTGGTGGATCAGGTGCTTGCGTCCTGTTACGCAGTGATCGAAGACCACGACCTGGCGCACTGGGCCCTGGCACCTGTCAGGCTCGCCCACTGGGTGTCCTCGTTGCTGTTCAGTTCCCAACAGCCTCCAGCCAGTGCGCAGAGCGACGGGGTGCACTGGTACTCCAAAATCCTTTATCAATTAGGGACATGGCTCTTGGACAGCCACTCGATCCATCCACTTGGGATGTCAGTATACCCGAGTTGAAACCTCCACTCCAGGAGCAGAACGAGACTAAACTTGTAGGACACACGAACTATTCAGTAGATTAAAAAAAATTAAATAATAATAATAATTAAAAAAAACGAACAAACAAGACAAACAAGACAAAGGCCCCAGCGGAGTTGGGATATTTATTTCAGTGACTTTTTCCATGATGTGTCCCCCCTCCCCTCCCCCCTTACAAAGAATGAATGGAGCCTTAAAAAAGTTTCTCTTTGAATAATTTATTCTCATGTGAACTCTGCTGCTGCCACAGAAATGGATTCTGGAACGGTGTGAGCAGCGAATTGTGCATAATCTATTTTTGTATATCTCAAATGCAAAAAAAAAAAAAAAAAAAAAAAAAAAAGAAAGAAAAAATTCCCAAAAAAATGAAAACGAAAAAATATCGCAAAGAGAAAGAAGATCATGTAGAACGGAGCTAACTCTGACAGGTTGTAATGTTCATATGTGCATATATGTGCAACTGACTGTTATATTTTGGGGAGAACAAACTTCGCGGGGTTCCATAAATTATATTTTTATACACAGAATTGTAAATTAGATTTTGACAGATCGCTACCGAATCACATTTCGTTATTTGAAATAGTGTAAGATATGAGAATATATTTTAATTTAAATACAGTAGTTGGGAAAGTATTGGACAAAAAAATCTTGTACTGCTTGGTTTATTAAGAATTTTATTATTTTGTAAAACTGTTCGTTTAAGTTGTCGGAGAGGGACAGATATTCTGCCTCATGTCTGCATTCTCTGCTTTTTTTCCCCTGTGTGTGTGTGTTTCTTATTTTTTCCTGTTTTCTTCTGAGAAAAAAATATTAAAATGCAGATTCTGACAATTCAGTAACAGTTAAAAAAAGAAAG
>OMNN01027215.1:17303-37728 GCA_900302755.1 Chromis chromis
ACTGAAACAGTTCTTTTTTTTTTTTTTTTTTTTTGGTTAAATAAATTAATAAGTAACTCCTGTAAATGTACTAAAATGTTATTTTTCTTTTCATATTTTGTAATAGGGAAATAGTTTTATAGAAATGACCTGCGGCAGATGCACAGTTTGGATAGTCTATATATAGCCAGACCATACCAGTTAACTTTCATAACAGGGCGATGTGTCAAAAAAAATGTCTAGAGTTTATTATTTATATGTTTATTACAAAATGAGATAAAGAAAAAATCTTCAAACTTGCAGTTGTTACATGTCTTTGTCTAAACGAGCTGCACAGAAAACACCAAGAGGAACATTCTGAAGCACTTTCTGATCAAACTCAAAACCTAATTAATAAATAAATCAGCTCAACTTGTGCTGATATTCCCACTTTGGTGCGAATAGGACCAGTGTGTGGGTGGTTCCAGTTCATTATAACGACTGGTTTACATTGTGATGGACCACTGGGAGGGCCAGCAAACAATTTCACCCTATTTGGCAGCTCATACAAAACGGAGGATGCTTTGAAGTACCTTTTGCATGCTTGCGAAATGTGGAGAGCCCATGTCAGATTTAACGAGGTCTGTCCTGCGCAAATAACTTCTAACTTTCTGCAGACAAATTAAACACGAGTGTGTTTGTTGGGCCCGAAGTCTGCTCCTCGGTGTCTGCAAGCCTTGAGGTCACGTTGATCCATCAGAGGCTGACAAGTCAGTCTTGGTCCAAATGAAGAAATGCATTGTAGTCGGTGCGCAAAGTCCCAACAAATCACCATAATCCTCCAGTATGTTCACAGAGACTTATTGTGTTAATAGTGATGGATTCTTGCCCCTCTGCGGTATTTAGGCTGCACATCTTTGTCAAATTGATTACAGCATCAGTCTCTCCCTGGAGCCTGGAGGTTGTTATGCAGTGCAAGTGCGACACAGTGTGGTGGGACAGAGGTACTGCAGCTGGGAGAATATTCTGAAGCTGGGGGGCCAAGAAATTACATGAAAACTGACTCTAATCTTGGAAGAAAGGAGCAAAAAAATGCCAAATTCAAATCAATTAACAAATAAAAACCTTGATTTACCCCAAACCCAAAGATAGTTAGTTTACTTTTATAGAAAAAGAAAGTAACCAGAAAATAGAGGAGTTTGTATATTTAAAAATGACTCAAGCTGATTAATCAATTATCAGAATAGTTGGAGATTAATTTAAGAGTAACTAATTGATTAATTGCTGCAGTTTTAGTTCATTTCTTACCCTAAATAACAGAAAAAAACTACAGATGAACTTTGCATGAGAACCAATTAGACAGAAATTCATCCCGATTCTAAAATCTGCTGGAGGCGACCAAATTGGAGCTAAAAATCAGGATTAATTCATAATATTCCCTGTCTGGCCTTAAATTGGAACTTTTTTGAATGGAGTTTGGTTTGAAGGAAGTAATGGGAGGTTTAAACTAAACTGTCTCTCACTCTATAAGGTTTAAGGTGCTTCAAACTAAATGATCAGGTCTGTGGAGAAGCAGATTTACAAAGAAACTTCTGATATATATGAAAATAATAGGAATATATTATAGTTTTCCAAAGTGATAAAAGCCATCCATCACCCAGATTTATCAAAAGGTAAAAGGGGCCATTGAGCCCGAGTTTCTGAACTGTTGCAACATGAGCAGGAATTCCATTTTCTTCTCCCACATTGTGTTTTGTTGTTGATATTGTGAGGTGGAAACTTCAGGCAGGGACAAAGCGGCCCATCTCTCCCGGCACGGTGACCTTGGGTCCCTGTCAGATACAAAAGCGTCTGTGCAGGGCAGCATTCCTCAGAGCAGGTAAACAGAGCCTCCTCTAATCCCTCTGGGGGCCCTCAGTCTGCTGGAGCTCAACAACGGCTTTTACAAATGTTGACATTTGCAAACATGAACAGTCTGGCATTCTGGAAAACAAAACACCTCGTTTCTAAGAGAGATCTGCAAATGGCAGCGCTTGCTCTTTCCAGGCTGCGTTTGCTCGACTGTGGCAGGAACCGGTGAGAGGGCTGAACGTGGAAGAGGTGAGTTGGAGGGAAATCAAGAGGATCTGGTCCAGAACGACACACCTTTATGACTACATCCTTTACTGTCATTAAACTGAAGGAGGGAGATGAGCTTTTTTAGAAACATGAAGATTTGGGTAGACAACCTGATAATGGACAGACAGTTGGGTAGATGGGTAAGATGGTAGATTCACTAAAGATTGACACATCTACAGAGATATAATGTATGTATTATTTTGGAAAAAATAGAGAAACAATCAGACTTTGGCAATCAAAGCAACCATGCAAGATCCCAGAAGCTGGTTTTAGCTCTGAAGACAAGTTACCGAATGCTAAAGTTAACTGATGTCCCATCTTTTCCATCCTAAAATCACAACCACATACAACAGCTGATATATTAGTTAACATTTCCATTAAAAGCCAATATAGAGGGCCGCCGTTTAGCTCACTGAGTTAAGGCGATGCCACATGGGCTCAGCCCCTTAGCAGTGGTCATGAGTTCGAGTCTGGCTGAAGACCATTTGTTGCAGGTCACTCTCCTGTTTGCCCCACCTTCACTCCGTCTCTCTCCAATAAAACTGAAAAACTCTCCCCCGAAGAAAAAAAAAGCCAAAATAGAACCACCAAGATAGTTTGCAACAGTCTTATGTTCCTAGTTTGAAAATTATATGCAGCATTATGAGTTCACAACAGGTCGACATACCTCATATTCTTGTCATTGTGGATCTCAGAAGACTTTTCATCAGCGGTTTCCAACCTGAGCGTCAGGAGCTGCTGAAGGGTTGCAAGCAAAATATTGTTCTATTGACTAAATACACACCATTTTCCCTTATTAGTACAGGTTTTTCTTCAAGATACCTGAATATTTTGTATCTTTACAGGCTTCAAATGAAACCATCTGACAGGTTTGTTGAAGAAAATCACTGAACACAACCCATGATGATGGGACTCAAGCAGATAGTATTTCTTTTAAACTAAGGGTTGGCTGGTGAGACCTTTACATGAAGTGCTTCAGATGGGACTCTCACAGAACATTGTTTGTTTGAACCACTGGTGAAGGTTTGAACTCAAAGTGCCAAAGTGCCAACCACTCCCAGTTACACAGGAAAAGAAAAATCTCCACAAATGTTTAGATGTGCATGATAAAGTTTATTTTCCATCCGTTTCTGATATCAAATTTAACACATTCCATTTTTACAAAAATATTCAATATCTTCTTAAATCTTTGTCGTTTTTGAAAAATCACAAATTACAGCATCAGAACAAAATTGCACAGTGATTTGAGAATAATCCAACACAAGATTACTTCATAAGACACATCAGTGTGAAGGTTGAAAACCAACAGATGCTTTGCGAACAGTTCGTCAAAACTCAAGAGGTTGGACCTTCAGTAAGTATTTGGTGCACCATGATGTTGGAGATGATGAAACCAGTGTCTTTTTTTGTTAAAGAAATCCCACCAAACAATGAATGTCAAGGAGCTCAGATGACCTTTGGTGCAGTGAGAGTCATAAAGCAGCTTGCTTTAGTGTCTGCTCTGTGAACCCGGCTCTCGTCACAGAGATGGAAACCTCCATCCACTGGGCTAACAAACAATGGTAATCCAGGCAGGCCAATCTGCTTAATACAGAAGTTTTAAGTTCATTCAACAACAGCAGCATCAAGGAAAAGACGAGCGAGACTTTATGTACAGTAAGTTGGAGGAACGGCGATGGAGGAAAAGCAGAAATGGAAGGAAATGCGACCCGACACTGGAATGCAGCAACGGCTGTTTAGTGAAGGAAGCAAATTCAAGTAAAGTCTTCATTCCGAGGCTGGAGGCTGTGAAAGAACCTGAAGTGTTAAAGCGAATGAGTTAAGGCTGTGCAGGTGACAAAGCAGCATCATGGATTCAGCTGATGACTGGATTCTCATCGGTATGCTGTTAAAAAAAGGTACATGTTAATCCCAGAGGTTATTCTGCCGTGATGAAGATTCCAACATCTCAACCAAAACAACCTCAAACAACCCAGTGCGATTAAACAGGAAGCTCCACAAGTGATTGGACCATACCAGCGGTTCTACATGCTTTTTCCTCAACCCGTTTGTACCCCTCACACTTCAGATTTTGCATTACTCACAGGTCATTTGACAACAGTTTTTATATTCTGGTGTACAGCTATGGGAATTCAAGCAAAGAATAACTATTACTTGAAACAAAGAAATACAAAAACAGGAGATTTAATACAATACAGTACTCCCTCGTCTATCGCGGGGGTTAGGTTCCAGAACCCCCTGCGAGAGGCGAAAATCCGCAAAGTAGTGACTTTATATTTATTTTATTATTTATATATATTTTAAGGCTTTATAAACCCTCCCCACACTCACTGAATGTGAGCAACACTGCGCAGCGATCAGACGTCGATGTGAAATGGACAAGGCGAGATGCTGAATGCATGCTATACTCTGGAGACGGAGCACCCAGGATACAGAACATAGTGCTCTGGTTGGTATGTACAGTTTAAAAATCCACGATACAGTGACACCGCGAAAAGTGAACCGCACTATGGCGAGGGACTACTGTATCTTCTTTGTTGTGTAGCATTTAGAATTTGAAGGAAAGCCGTTCATAAGGCCTTTGGTGATGTATAAAACATGCAGCAAATAAATGACTTTTTAACACTAGTAAAGAATAGTCTTTAAATTATCAGGTAAAGTCTTCAAAAGCAGCAGTACATGATGTCAAATGACCTGCTGGATTTTTCAAGGAAGGCCTTAGATGGTTACATTAGAGGTATAAACTGGTGCTGCTTATAGCACTTTAATACTAAACTCTCATTTCAGGTTGTCGTGCCTCATATATGAACCTACAATAATGATCATGACACAATAAGGAAAAACTGACACTAAACAAACTACTGGTTCTGTGTTTTTAATCTCTGCAAGTTTTCAGAACATGCCGGCACAGACAAAAACCAAAAACTATCTTGAAGCTGGGAAACTTCAGATTATGTTGATTTACAAAAACATGCTGAACCCTTGGTATGGTCCCTTAGCTTTGCTTTTGACCAAACTGGCTGCTCTGCTGAAGAGGATTTGATCTGAAGAGAAAGAAACAAACAAAGAGATTAATATTTCAGCAGATCTGCCTTCATCACCTAATGGACCTGTAAAATAAGTTAGTGTTGTGTAGAACCCACCCAGTTAATGTCGCATTACATTTGACCAAAGGCTTGTATAAATGTTCTGTCATTAGCAGCCATAATGAGATCTATTATGCAAACATAATAAAACCCCCTTGACATCTGATAGACAAGCCTATTGTATCAATTAGCTAAAGATTACTGAAACCATATGAGGCAGTGTGGTTAGAAAACCATGCCACTAATTAAATAACCTACTGTGAATCATTTTCTGATGAAAATTACTTCATCATATCTAAAAATTCGCACTACATATATGTAAGAAACTCTTCAAATTAAGGTACAATTAGATTCAATATGAATCTGTTCTGGCATTACAAGACCAAACGTCTTATAACATTATTCCTACGACTGGCATTGCCGATACTCTTTCAAATCCACAGGATTCACCACAGCACTAAAACTCAAGTGTAACCCACAACATCAAACACAATAAATACACAATGTGAGTAAACAAAAACCTCTACAACAGCTCGACAACTCAAAAGAAAAGGAATAAAAACATAAATAAGTCAGTTTAGAAACAACAGTGCAACAACATATATAAAAAAAACTTGAAACCACGCAACCTCAAGTTTTACAAGGAGAAGGAATTTTAGGGGTTCAGACATTTTTCAAACACCTCATTTGTCCTGATACCTTTGGTTCTTGTAGCATGTTGAACATCTAGTGAGCTTTACTGGCAAGAATCTAATATGTGCAACTTATTTTAAAACTTATTTCTTATGGCTTACTTCAAGTAATGGCTAATTTAAGGGAAATACCACTAAATTTATGAATGTGATTCTCACATGCAGCCAATAAGTACTGAACCACTGTTTCTTAAATTGCAAAATCAGGGATCTGTGATGTCATCCAGATGCACAGCCAGGGGTAGATTGTTTCTAAAGGCTAATAAAATAATGTGGATTTCAAAATGTTATTCTCCAATTCTTCTTATTGCACACTTCGCTCTAGCCCAAAAATATCTCCCACTAAAATCACATAACATTAAAGGGTTATTATACGTTCCTCATTTCATGAAGCTGCACATTAGTATGACATCACGGTTAAATTTGCAAGCCAAAATTTCCACTGTTTCAAGACTATAAAGCAAATAAATTCAGTTATAAAATTCAGTGACATTCCCCTTAATCTTAATGAGGTAGTATTTCTTGCCATATTATTTATTATAATCAATAAATCTACAAAAATGATAAATATGCTAAAAATAGTCCAATCCCAAGGTAGTAAATGGCTTTTAAAAGTATATATGATGCAATGTGAATACCCAGGAACTTACAGAGTACGTAAAGTACAAATGATTAAAATGTGGCACAGATAATAAAGATACTTCATTATAAAGGCACCAGACACATGGACATCACACACAACCACACATCTTTGGGCTAAAGTATAACCGGCTTCACATACCCGCATGTTCACGGTATATTGGCCATGTTTTTATTTTCTTGTTTTTCCCTTAAACTTTTTGTCAAATGTCTTATAAACAGAAATGTGGTCCAGTCATTCCTCATTTTAGCTCTAAAAATAAAAACAAACCACGTGTAAAATGATTTCTGTCTGGACACATCAGCATATCCTTACATATAAAAATGATACAACATGAGGTAACGATAACTCAAAAGAATTTAACAAGATAAATACTGAGTGAAACGTCGGGCCTACTTATGTACAAGATCACTACACAGATAATGGTTGCCCCCCCCTCGACTTCCAATATCGCAATCCTTTGAGTAATGTACACAAAATTCACGTTTGAACTTCAGATATTCATAAATGTGGATAAATGGCGTTTGAACTATATCGTTTAACTTTAAGCCCTGAATGGACAAAAATGTTGCATGATGTAAGAAAAGAAATCACTGAGTATCAGAAATCAAGCCTAACTAATGAGCTATATTTAGATTAATATGACGTTTCATGAAATCAAACTGAAAGCCAGGCAAAATTATTTCGCATTTAGAGGATTTAATGTTTCAGTGATGTGGTAGCACTGCCTAAACACGGGCAAGTGCTCAGAAAAAAATCTAAATAAAGTGATGCATTAAACAGCATACAAATAGTTACTTAAAATTTCTCAAACATCTTTGAAAAATCTGAGCTTTTTTCCAGTATATTTACGACATTTTATCTGCATTTTAACAAGGGGAATTCCATTTATAGAGATCTGTAATATGGTGAATTCCTTTACCGTTCTCTAAGCCAAATCATGAAGGTGACAAACAACCGTTCAAAGTGCTATTCCAGGTACGATTCGCAGCTCAGTGATAAGGCACCAAATTATCAGCTGATAGTCACATGAATTCAGGCCAGTTATTCCCAATTCTATAGAAAAGCAAGGAATGTATCCCCACAGAACTTTACAGAAATGTGTTTTTATCCTGCAAAGAATTGAAACCGATTCTTTCAGATCAACCAAATATGACAAATTCTCAACAACATACATTTAGATTGTAATCATAAAAAAATCTCTACACACGCACTCCCTCAAAACACACTCAGCACAGACAAGACACTTAAATCTAACTGCTCCATAATCAGACGTACAACTACAATATATCCACAATGCATTCCAGTTAACAGTTAAAGGACCTTTTAATATTCAAAACAAAGAGCAATGCCAAATGACCAAAAAATAACCTAGATATAATAAGAGGGTGATCTGAACTTACTATCCAGGAAGCAGCACTGAAACTTAATCTACTCGAGAGTCAACATTTACAATTTCACAAAGCCACTTGCAGTTTAGGAAACCAATGTTAGAGCCTACGCTAATTCGGTTTCAGTCACTGTTCTGTGTCAAACGTTAAATCGTCAGACCCAGGCCACCTCTGCGCCTGTACACAAGATCCCCACTAGGTAGAGCCATCGACCAAAAAACCGACCAGAGACGGTACCTGAGAGGAGGCTTGGGTTGGAAAGAATGAAACACCAACAGTGATAAAATACTGCCATCTACAGAGGGGGAGAAACACTGCGGAGGAAAAGCCCATAAGGACAGGCAGACCACATTCTGCCACCATCATTCCTCGCATGATAACCAAACACTAAACTACAAAATGATGTAAAAAAATTACTACAAAGAGGTCATACTTGAAGTATTATGTTCACGTGCCCTTTTGTTATCGTGAATCTCACAGAAGCGGGGAAGCAACCATTATCCCATGATAAATTCTACTTAGTGTCCGTGTAGGATGCAAAAAAAACAAAAAAAAAAACATTCTTCACAAACGACATCAAAGTAGGATATTAACTGTCCAGTGTCTCTCCAGTGCCATTTTTTTTACAACTACAGACATCTGGTAGGCAGAGTCAAAAACAGGCATGCTCGCAGCTAATGTCTTTTTGTTCACTGCTCCAAGCCGATTGGAGACGAATGATGAAATGACGCTTCTGTGCAGAGACGGTGAATATCAGTGACCCCAAAGAGATGACGAAATATTCTTAGACCAAGGTAGAGTTGTGCATGAGGCTCCCACGTCGGGAGATAGGGACTTCCTGGCTCTATTGTGCTCCTCATCCATCGATCAGCGACACATCAATGTGGGACAAATCAATCATATGCCTGCGTAGTAATTGTAAGAATTTTTTTAAACCACTCGGACTGAGATGCTAATGGTTACTACACTTGTAGAGCAGCCAAAATCCAAGACTATGACACTTTACTACTACAGTATGTACTAAGTTAACTGTCAAATCTACAAAGATTAGTAGGTAGAAGTAATTTAAATTACCTGTGGAAGCTCATTTGGAAGCTTGATGCATGCTGGGGAGTGGAAAATGTAGCCACTGCTTTCCTCTGCTGGGGAATCATTTTGAACATCTGCAGTAAACAGAAATAGAAAGGACAAACTGAATATAATAACTAGATGCTCCTCTCATCCACAAGAGGGAGTGGGGGTAGTGAAGAGAAATGGAATAATTAATTCACTCTTACAACCTAACCTACCTAATCGCTACAACAGAGGGCGCTATGGGATCACATATATGAACCTTTCATCACTTTGGTGGGTGCAAGTAAAAATACATTTTTAAAGTTTTCAGGGTGAGGCATTGATCTTAAATATAAAACTGACGCAGAAATACACGTATTAGCTTTACCTGAATGATTGTCAAGAATTTTGTTACTCCCTATACAAAAGAGATCCTTTAAAAGCATATAAAGGCATTAAGAGGTACAAATATACTGTAAAATATACACAGCTGTGATGCATTTAACACCTACCTCTATGGGGCCGATGGACCTCAGAAGGTTCTTCAGCTGCAAGTCGGTTGTAGATGAGGAAAGGCCCTCTATGGAGACGGTGCAGCGCTCCCTCTCTGCAGTTCTTTGGCTCTGTCTGGTGGACATCGCACGACCTCGACCCATCTGACCGGCCCCTCTACCTCGGCCCCGGCCCGACACCACAACCTGAACACAAGTGTGAGAAAAACCACCACATGAGGGGAAAAAATACAGGGACAAGTGAAGAGACAAGCGGCGAAAATACAGACTGAGCCTTTTCCTGCTTAAATAGACATGCTGATGCATTCAGTCATGTGGAGAGATTTCTCAGCACAAAGGTAAATTTAAATTTGAAACGCCATGTGTTTTCCTCTCGCACCTCTCAGACTCGTCAGGCTTTTACATGATTGACTCATCATATTTCTACATAGAACATTCACGTCAGAACGTGATGCATGTGGCATGGCATATCTTCATATGAGCTTTTGAGTGAGAGGTATGTTTCTTGAGCTGCAGAGGAGGAAGAGGAGGAGGAGGAGGGAGACAACCCAAAAAGAAGGGAGAGGAGGTGGAATATGTATGTGTGTGTGTGTGTGTGTGTGTGTGTGTGTGTGTTGGGGCGGGGGAGCATAAAGGGAGAGGAGCCATGCAAGCGTTATGGTGGCTGCCTTACCCTGTCAGCGTCAGTGAGTATGGTAACTGTGACAGGAGCCTGGTGGTGACAGGCGTGCAGAGAGGCCAGGGGACCTTGTGTAGACCCCTGTGTTACACTGTTTTCAGCTTGTCAATACTCCCGCACCTGGCATACTGTCCTGTCTTATTACAACTACTGCTCGATTGGTATGTCTACTGAATGCCAGGGTAGTGCCACCGGAACAGGACAACTTTACAGGAGACATTTCGGCTTCTTTTATTGAGATTGCCATTACGCATGCAGTCTGCACCGTTAATAAATACATTGTAGGTGAAGTGGTTGCTCGTGTCCACAGCACAAAAGAAACCGGGAGCTCATTTATGACATACCCTATTTTGCTGTGGGTTGCCCATGCCCCCTCGGCTAGCCGGCGGTGTGCCGCCTGGTCCCTGTTGCTGCTGTCCTGTCATAGTAACCTTCCTTTGGATGCCCTGGTTAAGCGGAGATGCTGGCCAGGTGCCTTGTTGCTGCACTGGGCCGGTGGTGGCCTCAGGCCCCTTTCCACTCTGTATGTGGATGGAGGACAACGCTAATTTAGTATTTCAAACAAAAAATCCAGCCTTTATCTCCATTTGCAGGCATCACAAATTCATGCTCACATTAAGCATTTAGGCAAAGTTTTTCTATGGACGACTGGGGGAAACGCAAGGCCATATCTACAAAGCAAAGTGAAAATCTGCCAGCATTGGAGCTGGATCCCTATCAGACCAGCTGTGGAGAATAAAGATCAACCCAACAAGGTGATGGTCTCATTATCAAATAAAGTCACAGCTCAACTCTGTTGACATGCAGGGAGGAATTGAAGGTCGTCTCTTCCCCGACTCTGCAGAAAGATGTGACAGATCAATACAAGGGAAGAAAAGAGGCGATATCTCTGACCTGTCCCCAGCTGAGAGTAAATGGATTAATCCCTCCTATAGAAATCACAGCTCCTGATTGCACCCATCAAATGCTAAGCTGCATTACACTGGAACGACAGCAGCTCGATGTGTACCCCATCCCCCCTGCACACCCCCCTTCTCCCCAGCTTTTGTGTCTTGCGCTGCTTTGTATTATCCCTGATGAAAATATAATTTGCCTCTTATCTGTGTGCCTAAGCCATACAAATCCAAATCCTCAAAAGTGGCAACTTTCTTACACAGGTATTATGTTAACCCCCCTCCTCCCCCTTCAACCAAGAAAGATTAATTACAAGGGTCTTGGATTGGCATCTTTTGTTGCCTCGCACCTGAGAGATGGGATGATGGAAAAAAGCAACTGAGGGATGACAGAGAGGACGAGAGAGAGTGAGAAAAATAAGAGGAGAGGAGATAACATTGTCAAGCTCCCGTTGATGACAGCAGAACAATGTGGAAGAGAGAGCATCTGGAGAATCGTCCCTTTCACTGCAGCTATAGGCCTTAGCTGTTTCTTTCTGTTTCCATCTCTCTTTCTCCACTTCACATCCCACTCCCCTTTTTTCTTCAAGATGCGGTACATCAGATAGCTCTGCGCAGGTTTCCATTAACGCAGTGACACCCAGTTATCTTCATCTGCAGCCAGCCTGTGATTTTGGCTCGGCGGCTTGATCCTCTGGGATGAAGTCGGAAAGCAGCTTATTTCAAATACTATCACATCCCACCAACATGTCTCATCAGTGACAAGTATGAATGTTTAACATGCATGCCTTTGTGGTTTTTCAATAAAGATTAATGTGCAATTAAGGCCACAGCAGTAACTTAGCAAGCAAATATAAAATAACCAGCAGTGGTAATTCTGGACTTTATTGGCGTTACCGTTGGTCTTATTTTACCCTCTCTAAGGCCTCTATCTTCAAGAGAATACTCCTCTGTCCTGAAAAGAGGATATCAACCTTTAAGAGCTTTGATGAGGTGTCCCCAACTCTACAGATAAATGTCATACTTCCCTCTTTAATGTCTATAGCCTTTCTACGTTTTAAAGGTAAAATGTACGTAAAGGCATTGTGGCTTAAATACCAGTTCCCAAAGCTTAAGAGAGGAAACTCTTAACAGATCAATTTTGCCAAAATGACACAGACATCACTGTGTCATTCCCATAGGTTAGATATCATCTAGATTACAAAAAGACAGTGAGGGCAATCAGTGGCATTTCCTTTCAAAACTATGTAGTTTCCCTTGTGAGTAAAATCTGCTGAAGAGGCTCAAATAAATGTCAAACCAAAACACAAAAGAAGGTGTCAGATAAAAATGAAATCGTATGCTCACCGCTCCTGAAAGTTTGACGACTCTGACTTTTTGCGGCACCTGCTGGTCTTCGAGACCAGAATTCTTGGCCCGCTGCATCACAGTTCTTTTAGCCCCGGGTTTAGCTCCTTGAGTCTGAGCCTGGCCAGGGCTCACTGAAGGAGTTACAGGTATGTTCTTTTGAGGACCCTGAATAGACTGGATCTGAGCACCAGGTCTGTTTACGTTCTGCAGATTACTGTTCCTTTGTTGCTGGTGTGGCTGCTGCTGATTTTGTTGGGGCTGGTTCCACTGCTGATCTGGACCAGGCCCGGGAGTCTGTTGCTGCTGCTGAGTGCTGCCTTTAACCATCTGCAGTCGCGTCTTGACATTGGGACGTGGTGGAGGGACCAGAATAGCGCTGCTGGCAGGGATGGAGTTGCCCTGATTAGGATTCCTTAATGGCTGATTTACTGATTGTTGTGCTCTCTGAGGAAACTGTCTCTGCTGTTGTGGCTGCAATGGTTGCTGCTGTTTTTGTTCCAGCTGTGGCGGCTGCTGCTGTGGTGGTGGTGGTTGTTGTTGTACAGGGTGTGGTGTTTGCGGATTTGGTTGTGCAGGCTGAACCTGTGTAGGAGTGGGGCCTTGGCTTGGTGTGTGGGCATTAAGTCTTTCCAGCAGCTCCTTCTTTCTCATGCCAGCCTGCATCTGCCGTCGCATCTCCTTCTTCCTCAGGATCTCCTCTCTCAGACGCTTCTGCTCCTCAATCTTCATGCGATACTGCCGTGTCTCCTCGTCCTCATCGGGGTCCTGTGGCACAAAACAGAAGCTGAAAACAGGACTCAAATGGGAGCTGTGGACCACTGTGTCCTGTTTGAGCCATACCATTTACAATTACCATTACAATTTACAGTTTCATTTAGCAGACGCTTTTATCCAAAGCGACATGCATCTGAGGCAATTTGGGGTTCAGTGTCTTGCCCAAGGACACTTCGGCATGTGGAGGGGCCGGGGATCGAACTGCCAACCTTACAATCATTGGACAAACCGCTCTACCACCTGAGCCACAGCTGCCCCTAATTGGGCTGACACTCAAATGTAATCAGAGTTAAAATCCATGAGAAAAATGCAACCGTATCGATCCGTTCTTTCCTAGTGAATGAGACTGATGTCATTAGCAACCTTATGATTTGGCTTTTTTTGGTGTATTCTTAGCATTCAGCTTACAGTTCAATTTCAGAGGAATGAATGACATGAATAATTATATCAAATATTCTGTGCATTATCCAAACAAACTCAGCATTTTCAGTTTCTTTGTTTTCATTCTCCTGGCCAATGGTGAAAAACACAAAACTCATCTAAAAAAGCCGACCTGTGGTGCAGCGCTTGGGATTTCCTTGCGAACCACTGTCCTGCCTGCTCCCCCAAGCTGTGGTTCGGTCTTTGCAGCAACTTGGCCTCTTCCTCTTCCACCGTAAGACATCGGCTGAGTGTTCTGCCCAGGACGCATCCCCGGTGTTGTCCTGGCAACAGGCTTGATGTTGGCAGCGGGGGAGGCGGGGGTGGTGGCAGGGCGGGCACTGTTCATGTTTGTGTTGCCAGGTGCTACAGGGAGCTCCCGTAGGTTGCTGTTGCGCTGCTGCATTTGCTTGGAGACAGGTGCGTTCTGTAAAAAGGAAAACGTAAACATATCCTGTCGTGTTTATAATCAATCAGATTCAAAAATACATTTAAATTCTCGCCGTTATTAACCACACTGGGTTTTGCTTACGGAGTAAAATACTGACAGAATAATGTATAGTAATTAGACTGACACGGTGATAAAATAGAACCCCCATATAACCACTAACAGTTTGAACAGAAAATAGATGAGCTAATATGTTAATCTCTCACCATTCTCTGCCTGTTGGACATGTTGCGCTGTTGGGGGTTCTGAGGGCGGGGAGTCATCTGCCTGGGGCTACCATGCGCCTGCTGTTGATGAAAAGGATTCTGGCCATGGCGCATCATGGGGCGAGGCTCACCGAGACCGAGCTGTTGCTGCTGATGATGATGGGGCAACTCCTGCCTATGGTGCGGCGGCTGCTGGTGCATGGGCTGATGGGGTGGCATTTGGTCGTGATGTGGAAGCTGGGAGACAGGAGGGCCGTGCATTAAGCCCTGAAATATTGGAAAAAGCGGCACAATGTACATGTTATTTTTTTAATAATTAAAAGAAAAACTACACAAACAGTATTCTCATGAAAGTTACTCTCAACATTAAAATGGGCAATTTCTCAATACTTAACCTCTAACTGGTGCCTACATGTGTCCACATAATAATGGTTCAATCACTAGAGGGAGCTCTTGTCTACGTCTCATGACAAAACGCAGAGGTGCCAAACAGACATGTGTCTCTTTCTTCAACACCTCAGTAGCACTGAATATGGTAACTACTCAGATCAAATTACCATATTTAGCAAGCAAATCAGACAAACAATTGGAGAAGAAGTAGAGAAGTAGAAACACAACTGCTGAACAACACAAAGACACACATACACAGACATCTACTGGTTATAAAAAATCACTTACTCTTAGTCGTACCTGCATCCCAAACTGAACTTGTGGAGGAGGAAAAAGGTTCCCCTGCTGGCCAAACGGCTGACGAGGGCCCATGAAAGGCCTGGGCTGGTTAGGGGGGCCACCTTGTTGATTCAAGTTCACCATCCCCTGGTGACTTTGGTGGGGAGGGAGGTTGGGTCTTGGGGGTTCTCTCGGAAACAGTCCTAGTGGGCCCTGGCCCGGCTGGTTGAAGGCTGGTCCTGGTGGGCCGAAGCCCATGTGGCCTGGGCCGGGCAGCTGCTGCTGGTGGAGGTTGTTGCCGCTGTTCATCAGAGGGCTAGGGCCCTGGTGATCAAACATGTGCTGCCCTGGAAACCGTGTTGAATCTGCGCGGTCTGTGTTCACACAAGGAAGACGAAATAACAACAACGCAACAGAGATGTCAGTTTTTTTTCTCCTTGAGAGCAAATTTCAATACACCAGTAACTGCTCCTCCAGATGTACGCTGTTATGGCATGGGAAACACAAACAGACAACTCTATCAAGGTGAAAGGGTAAACAACCAAGTGGGTGATTAATTCTGAAATAAAACCGTGAGTGAAAAATGCTAAATATGTATGTTTAATGCCATTTCCAAGGTTCATTCATATGTATATATGGCATATATAGACACACATGCATTTAACATGAGTTCTACTAATAGAGCAGCACCAGAAAACAGGCAGCATACCCTGTAGGTATAGTGCCAGAGGTGATGATGAATAGGGTTAAGTATGCTAAGAGCTTTGTAACCCTCGTCAAGGCTGGGTGTGAGACTCACCTCCCATAAAGAGGGGCTCTCTGTCCTGGGGGCCTTGAGGTGGCTGGTTCCTAAAGGGCTCCATGTGATGAGGGGGCCGCTGGGGCTGACCAAAATTACCAGGCATGTGCTGCTGGAAGTCTCCCGGTCCCTGGGAAAACACAAAACTCATGAATTATAGGGCATTCTGGGAACTCAAAAATCACAAACAAATTAAACTAATGAAAAATGGGAATTTGTGAGGTATTGCATCGGGCAGGGAGCGCTTGTAATTGAAGTACTAGGGTCATTAAAAAGACGCTGAATCTTGAGTTGTAAACATCAATATGCATGCCAATATTAAAGAAACCCTTCAGCATGAATTTGTGAGCAAACCTGCATTAATGCTACTTGGGGCTTTGTTGATAAACCTTCTAAAAGCCCGTCTCTAACAAGGAAAGGGGTATTTCAGGAGGGGATAAGTGCCCTCATCTTTGTTTCAACCACTTCGTATGTTCGACAGCTTTCCACTCATTGCATGCACGCTACTCCCAATCTATCTTCCAAGGAAAACTAGATAACAACCATTTAATCCCTCCTTGGAATTCGAATCCCCCTCATAACTGTCTCCTTTATTCTTTTAAACATCCATCTCTGTTGAAAAATTAACCTGCTATTCAACACGTGGCACTTCCACAAATGGGCTGCTTGCCTCCTCCAAGCCTATTGTAAATTACTTAAGATGCTATCAAGGCTTAATCCATCTTTATTCCACTGCTGTGTGGAGGTATTTAGAGAGGAGAGGTGTTAGAAAGCTAGAAGGCCAGAGTCCCAAAAACTTGCTTAACATAAAGTTAATCAAAGGGGCTTACAAAGACAGGGGATCACAATGGGGGCACAATCATACCGTTCTAAAAAGGTCAGGCAGGCAGGTTTTCACAATGAGGACTCTGGTGTCCATATAATACCCCCCAAATAACACCGCTCATCCTCTCACTTTTAATCCTTGATAAACAGTCTGTGGGCTGCTCAATATGTAACTGATGCTTTCGATAGCTCGTAGCTGTGAGGGGATAACCAAGACAAATGTAATGGAGAGGGGCCAAATGTCAAAGCATTTAATAAAGGATGGAAATTTGAGTTTAAAGAGACGTTCTGTTTCTGGGTTACATGATGACGTCTTAGGCAGGATCAATAAAGCCTGACGGCGTTCAACCTTATCCTTTGTTTTCAAGGCATTAAACACTATTGTTAAGAGATAACGGTTATGGAGTAGACTTTGCAACTATGTGTTTTTAAGAGGGCATTATTTTCAAAATTGGCAACAAGAAATTAAAAACAGAAGGTTTTTACTCCCAGTGAATAAAGCTCATACTTGCAGCATTTTCAAATAGTGTGGTTCGTGATAAAGCTGAAGTAATTAGTCAAATGATTTGTCGATCAACAGAAATTGAATGTGCAATAATTTGGATGAATGATACATAGTTTAAGTAGTTTCCTGTTTTGTTTCCTTCTACAATAATAGACATTGTGCTTGGGACTGCTAGTCAGAAAAACAAGCATGCTGAATGTCAAGGTTGGTCCTGTGCAATTTTAAAGGGCATGTTTCACTATTTGCTGCTTATTTTTTCCGATCAATTACTTTATTGAGAATGGGCTGCAGCCAATCAAAACTGATCATTAGCTGCAGCTATTTCGTGGCGAAAATAAATGTCTGAACGGAATAAATATTCCTAATAATGACTTTAATTGGTGTTGAGATTAATATTTCAAAACCAGCCTCCACCAGCAAAAATGTAATGCAGTAATACTAGAGGCTATGACCCCCCCATTTGCCTGGCCTTTTAACAATTAAATTTGATGGGATGATAATGTATGATAATCATGAGTAATCAGGTGCCCACTGATAAATGGAATGTTGCCGGCTGGTATGTCACCTGCATTTCAAATTGTGTCCTTGGCAACAGCAGCCTAAATGCGATTGACAGCTGGGAAATCCAGCACTATGCTGTTCATCATCGCAGTTGTCTGCATAGCCTTCCCACCCCACATTCTACTGTCTGATAAGAGCCAAAACAGCTCCTTGCTATCAATATCTCACAATCACAGACCTCAGGGAACAGGAATCGCATGATAATGACGCTGAGGGCTAGAAAAAGGTAAATAAAAACACATTTTTTGACAAAGATTGACTCCTGTGGAAAAGCCCAGCTCATTTGGCAGCGGGGTTGTAAATCCACATGAATGCAATTGGATGCAGCTATTTTCCTATGGCTAATTTGCATAAATCCATATAAAATGCACTTTCCAGGAAGATGTCAGTCAGCACCGGCGCCACCTGATGCCTGGGCATCATTAACTAGAAGGATGGAGCAACTTAAGGCACTTTGGCTGACTTTCTAGCGAGCCATTTCCATCAATACAGTAATTACTTTAAAGGCATTTCTGTCATCTCTTGGATGGGTTCTTTGTGAGTGAAATAAAGGACCTTTTCTAACAGGAAATCACTGACTTAAGACCCCTTTCTCTGGCGTGAAATCCAGCCTTCAGAATATATGGTGCAAAAAAGCAAGAGGCT
Source organism: Chromis chromis (assembly GCA_900302755.1). Taxonomy (NCBI): domain Eukaryota; kingdom Metazoa; phylum Chordata; class Actinopteri; family Pomacentridae; genus Chromis; species Chromis chromis. The sequence continues at coordinate 35,528 of OMNN01027215.1, forward strand.
CACCCCGGCCCCATCAAACCACCATGTTTCACTAATACAGATACCGTTCAAAAAAGGTCTCTGTGCCTTTGGGACACAAACTTGTGGAAAGTGAATTTTAACTGGCAGTATATCCTGGTTTCACAATTCCATTATGTGCCAAGCTGGCTAGTCTGAGCCCCAGCCCATCCATGAAGAGCTGCTAACTAAGTCCCGCCACTGCAGCCCCAACCTCCAAAAGTCTACAGCCTAAAGCCCCTATCACGCATTTCCAGTTGTGCAGCCAGACTCCTATCAGTGTTTACAGATTTGCTTTAACAGTATTTGGCCAGGGCAGACAGTCTAATTGAAGTAATGATATTGCCCTCACAAAAAGGGACGCTAACCGTGTGAAGAGGGAGAGAAAGTGAGGCGAAAGGGAGGTAGAGGAGCAGCTGCTACTCACAGGGAACCTCTGAGGACCCTCAGCAGGTCTGGGCTGGCTCTGAGCAGGAGGCATCAAGGGCACTGCAATGAGAGAGAGAGAGGTAGAAACAGAGTGAGGGGGGAGGAGGAGATGAAAATGAGAGGCAGTAGGCAGAGAGAGGGTGGTGATAGTAGAAAGGAAGGAGACCATTAGACATCTCCATGCTAAAGGCTCTTAGTTAGGCGTACATGTGAAATTTTGGCTCAGAGTTGCTCCTCACATCTTTACAAAATTGGACACAGACGGCGGAGCTCAGGAAAATATTAAACACGAGAATTTGTGCGATTAGACAAACAAAAAGACAATTGCTATCTCGCAACATTTGGCACAACACAATTAAATAAACTTGATTTTCATGTTGCAAGCATTCTGTTTCTTAATAAGGGTTCATGTGCGTCAACAACTACAAATGATAAATATTCAATTACAATATCACTTAAACAAATATATATAAATAAATAACACAGATACACACAAAAAACACGCACACTAACACACACATACACATGCACACAATCCTAACCACAGGCAATCCCAGATTTTCCAGAACACATCTTCCTCTTGGGAGCAAAACCCAAACTACACACGCTAACATGCTTTGCTAACAAAATTTCAATCTTGGCCTGGACAGACAGGCCAGACAATCCATCTCAGGAAATGAAATAGTGATGCTGCCAGCAAAAATTGGAGGAAAACCCATTACTTGCTCATTCAACCAAACAACAAAATGACATTCTAATCCAGACACCTTTCAGGAGAGAGTAAAGATAACTGCCGGCCAAAGCAGCATCGTGCACCTCAAAAGGGCAGCTTTCCAATTAAGTAGCAACAATTTGAGGTAAAATTAAACTTAAGATTTTTAAACTCAAAACTGAAACGATAAACCTTAGATACATTTTTTTTTAAATAAAAATATTTATTGCATGCATGTGTCTTCCTGCAAACAGAAGACATGTGACAGTTGTGGGACTGTAACATCCATTTGGCACAGGACAAAAAGCACACTCATTTAAATTCAAAACGCACAGCTTGTAGCCAATTGCTTGAATTTATGTCTAAAATAATAAACAGAACATAATAATAATAATACGACACAGATTTCTGATTGGAAAAAATATAATCAGCCATTTAAATACAGAGGTAAAACCACAATCTAATGCAACTGTCATTAGGAGTAACTATTTAAAAACATTGCTTATAAATTATGTGCTTGGACATTATCTTTGAACTCAGAAAGTTCCTTTACAATATATAAGATGCTTTTCTTTGTAGAAGTATAATTTTGTAGTCGCCTATTGTATGTCTGTTTCTCGTGTTCAATCTTGGCACTCTTCACAATGTGCTGTAAACTCTGGTTTGTCATTTGATGAGTCAAGTGGAGGATATAATTAAGAGAGTATGGTTCAATCAAACGTACCTCCTAGGTGGCAGAGTTGTTGTCATTTATAAATTGTATTGGGATACTTGTGTTATTGCTGTTATATAGACTACTGTGGTGAAAAACCAGAAAAACACTGGAAAGTTGCATAAAAATGTCAAACAAAAGGCGCTTGGTTGACACTAGATTAACCTACCTTGTACAGGGGATGACGCAGGCCCTCTGAAGTGGGGGTTAATGTGGATGTTTTTGGGCTGCGGAGGCTGCTGCTGGTGATGCTGAGGGAAGTTGGGGGGCGGGGAGCTCATCATTCGTGGCGGTGGCTCCATCTGGGGTCGCAGTGGCGGGGAGCGGTGAGCCATGTGCGGGGGGATGAGG
>OMNN01027219.1:0-10452 GCA_900302755.1 Chromis chromis
ATCGCTCGAAGGCCGACAACATGCCCCTTTAAGACTGAACCGACGCCCACCCATACACCCCCGACACTCCCACCCTCCACCTCACACACTCCCCTTCCTCCTACACACAACCAGTGGACTAGAGACCTGCACCTAGGAGAAATATTTTTATTTTGTATAACAGACAGATATTCTAAACAAATGAAATATTTATTTTCATTTCAGCAAAAATTGTCTACTAGCTAACAGCAAAGACTTTTTTTATAATGGGGGGGATATTTATATGTAAAGTTTTTTGATTTACAGCATTATGAGAGATGAAAAAATAAGAGAAATTACGTGCCAATTTTTTCACAAGTTAGATAAATAGAATAATATTGTGGTGCCTTTTGCTGTATGCTGAAGTCGGAGGTCCCATTGAGTTTTTGTAGCCTTTCTTATAAAGACTCCTCGTTTTTATAGAGACCAACCCTCTTCCTTCCTTTTGCTTTGGTTTTTTTCTCTGATTTGGGATCTTCCTCTTTTTGAACTGTGATCTGATTATGTCATCATGCAATATTGATTCCTCCTGTGTAAAAGGTGTCTGTTTACATGAGTATGATCCACGCGATGCGCTCGTTTCACAGGGACATTTAGTCAACCGGATGTGTAGGGTAGTTTTCTCGGACGAACACATGTCGGCCATTTATGTCCTCGTTCGCTGCCTGTCAGTCATTTTGTTGTTATTTCTGTGAAAATAAGAGTGTTAGAGGGAGTTGTTGAGGGAAAGTGACTCCAGATTCCTGTGTAGGTGTTCAGGGTGCTGCCATGACATATTGGTGGTGGTTGCAGTGTGTGTGTGTGTGTGTGTGTGTGTTTGTGTGCCTGTATAGAGTCCTCATGAAGCCTCATTCGGTTGGCGCCTCTGTTCACCTTGGAGGGTCTCTCGTTTGACTGACATGCTCCTCTCACCAATCCTCACGCTGCCAGAAGCTCCATTGCACTGTAAGAACCTCCCTCCGTGAGCAGTCATTGGCCAGGGAGCTGCCGATCCAAACCGAAACCTAACCAATCCAGTTGTAATCCAGCCTGACTCTGGCCTCCCGTGGACTGCCCAGCCCGCCCGTTTCCTATGCCAGCAGCTTAGAGCCGCACTGTGTCTCAGGACTTCCCCATCACATCACAGCCGAAAGACTCAAAGCAGAGAGAGCTCGTCATCTCAGTCACAGTTCAGTCCGCAGGCCAGATCCACGTCCCCTCGCCCTCCTTCGTTCTCCATCCGTCGGGTTTTTTCTTGCGTTGACTTGTCGCCACGATTAAAGGGAGCGCTGGTGAAAACCTTTTGGAACCAGAAGGGAGATTCAGTTGCTTTATCTTTTTGTTTGGTTTTTTAACTTCTAAAGGTTGTGTGTGTGTAAAAGTGAGCATGTGTGTGATTCACAATGAAAAAATGGCGACCACATGCTCTGATGCAGGGGCGTACCTAGGAAATCTGCCCCTATTCCCGCCCACCTCACCCCCGAGAGGAGGATATCGCTCTGGGTTCCCCCTTTTTTTTTTCCTTTTCTTTTTTCTTGGTTTTTCTACGAATATAATCCTACTGGAAACTCTCCCACAGGCTAGAAAGCGTCACCACGTCTCACCACACTAGCGATGGCACTGCTCTGATGGGGAAAAAAAACAATGCAGGTCGCTGCGTGCGGGTTCACACTGCTAGAAAGTTTTATTTAAGCTCACAGCCAAACGGTGGCATATGATAATCCTGATTACTGCATCCTTGATTTGCATTCCTCTATACCTTTTATTGATTGAACTTCTTTTTGCTGAATGATCTGTTACGTGTCTGTCTCCGTCTCCTTCCACCTCGCATCACCCCCCCTCACCTTCATGTCTTCCTTCACCCTCCTACTGACCTTCAGAAGCAACTAGCGGATGAATTTAAGCCCCACATCTCCAAGACGAGTGTACCGAACAGCACACTTAACAGTAGGCCGATCATGTCCAGAAACTCTTCCACTTCTGATATACATTAGAGACCCTTTAGAGACCCCACTTCAAGCTCAACTGTGTTAGATACAATATGTGTCCCTGTTAGTTAATTGAGTTGTTTTTTTGGTTGTTTTTTCACACAGGCGATGCATGGATCACAGATATAGAAAGTATCTTAAAAATGGCAACAAACCCCCCTCGGATTCAGGGGAATCATACTAGAAATATATAAAAATATTATTTGGGTTCATGGCCCAAAGGTCTGGCTAGTTTTGTCTTTACTATCACTGTAATCAATCTGGGATTTGCAATGTGGAAATACTGCAAGTGAGGATAGTGTGCTTCTAGAGCTAGTTGAATTGTTAACAAACCCACCCTCTCTTTCTCCTCACCCTGCACACACACACATAAACACACACATAACACACCTACACAGACACACAAACCCTCACGAACACAACACACACGGCCCTTTCCATGTTTGTTTGTCAAGCAGTTTGTCTTTTTTACCTCCCAACTCTCCTCCTTCTTCCCCCTTCTCTCTCTCTCTCTCTCTCTCTCTCTCTCTCTCTCTCTCTCTCTCTCTCTCTCTCTCTCTCTCTCTGTCTCCCTCTTTTTCCTCTTTGTCTCTCTTTGCGTTCACGAGGTAGCTGGTAGGAGGAGCAGGCAGGGGCTCTGTGGTCAAATTGGTCGTTTCCACACCGTGTTCTGCTGTACCTGCTGGCAGAGGTATCAGATAACTTAACTCTATCTCTCCTGTCCCTGCTGCCAATGTAACTGTGTTGTCTGTGTGTGTGTGTGTGTATGTGTGTGTGTGTGTTTCTTAGGATTTTAGGTTCTTTGGTGTGATTGTTATCAGTATGATTGTTAAATTTCATGAGTGATGACATGATGATTTAATGTGGCATACATTATCAATACCTCTCATATGCACACAAACCCTCATTCACACTCAACTTGTACGTCTCTGTACTGCAGTTGGCTGTAAACTGACCAGAGTCCATAGCTCCCTCTGTTGGCTAGTAGTGAAGTACACTTTCATGCTCTCTCCTTTTCTGTGTTTCTCTGTCTCTGCCTCCCGTTACAAACGCAGAGTTAAGTATTGTATGTTTTGTAAATTTTCAAAAAAAAAATTTCATTCAGCTTTCATTTGTAGTCCTCATTCCAACAATAAAGCCTTACCTTTTTGATCCACTAGTAATAACAATTTAATGTAACCTAATTACTGTTACATGACAGTACCAAAAAAAAACACACAAAAAAACAGTAAGTGCAATTTCATATTTTTGTTAATCAGTACAGTTGTGGCCTCAGTCTAGTGCTTTGTGTATGACTGGCACACATGTCGATGGGTGGCCTGGGGTTAACTGCCTAAGTGGCCGCCTCGTGAATTTGTTAAAGACTGTTTTGACCAGCAACAACACACATACAGTACACACACACACACCCACACACACACACACACACATACATTGCGCTGAATGAACTTGCTGTGGCCTATTGAGTGGTGTGATTGATGTCAGTGAGAGTTGCAATGGATAATTCCTCCATAGATGTCAACAGGCTGCCACCACAGGGTCAAAACTCACACACCCACACAAACTCACACAGACACAATTGCAGACAAAAGAGAAGAGTGAGATGTCAGCAGTGTTACAGAGCATGATAGCCCTTACATCGTAACGGAACTGCAAAAATGATTAGAACAAGCCCATTTACACAAGCATACCATTATTAATTCTGATGGCATTTTGGCTGGGTTTGGTGCTTTTTTTAATTATACTATTCTTTATGTTTTTCAAATCATGGAAGGTTATTTTCAGTGACTGAGCAAACATATGCGAATTCATTTTGAACACACAAGGTATTTCTTTGGCTTTATCTGTTACAGGTTTGTGTTTAAGAGGTATAAGGTTTGACCAGTGATAGAGAGAAGTGGCCTAAAGGGGTCACTGTCAACATATACACTGACTAAGAGCCAATCAATAGTCTGGGGGGTGGGGTGGATAGGGGTCAGAGAGGGGAAAGAGGAGTAAGGCAGAAAGACAGAAAGGGTAAAGGTTGTTTTAGGGTTTACCTAAAATCATAGAAATGTTGTGAAACAGAAGATTCCAAATCTTCACGACCATATGGGCCTTTTGTGTGTGTGCATGTTGATGAATTTGAAAGAACGTCGCTCTCTTTATGGTTTTGTGTCCGTGATGGGACTTTAGTGTCTCTCCATAACAGTTTCTTCCTATTTACATAAGAGACAAAGCTTTGTAAGGCATAACTCACCACACATATGCAGAAGGGAAACTTCCTTAAATTTCATCCTTATGTTTATAACACATTGCTGCTTGTACGAAAGCTTTCTGTCAGTATCCTAAAACATCACTTTCTAACACAAACTGCATAAATTACAGAATGTGGAAGAAAAGTGTCATTGAATATTTTCTAAAGTATACCACCACAAAGAAATATGCCTCCATAAACACAGTCAGCTCATCATATAGAGACCATTTAATTTATTTTTGTGTAAGTAAAATAAGATTTTTTTTTTTCAAGTGCTTGTATTTAAGCCCTCTCATCATTTTTCTTCTACATTTTTAAATTGTCCCATACATATTCATCAAAATGAGTTTTTTCACTAACCAGTTTCAACTTTATAGGACATGTTGTGTTAAGCGAAACATTAAATGTGTCTTCCTACATTCTGCATAGATACAGAGATAACGGATGTGTCTGTATGTGTGTGTTAGAGACAGAGGTTTTGGTAAAGGATTTGTTTGCCCAGTAGTGACGGCAGCATTGATTCACACTCATCTTTGTCGATGCTTATAAGCCTCTGGATACATCATAACTCTGTGTGTGTGTGTTTGTGTACATGAACCTCTGCGTATACATGTGTTTGAATTCATGTCCCTCTGTGCAAATGGCAGACGTATACATCTGCAAGCAATGTGTGTCAGTGGTCTGTATGTGGTGTTTTCTTTGTCTTCTGTTTTGCTTTCAGGACAACTTGAAAACGAAATGATATACAGTTTTTTTTTCTTTCTTCAAAAGATCCTGATTTTGCTTTAGTAAAAGCAGCTGAGCCATGTTTCAGTATATTTCAGTTCATCAAATTCTCCAAGTCGTAGAAATGACATCATAGCCAAGTAAGAACCATAATAACTAATGTTTTTGGCATATGACTGAACAGCACTGTGGTTAACAAGGCCTACGTGTAGCTACACACACATACATTATCAGCATACAAAGCCAATATGCACATCCTACATTAAGAAGCATATGCGTTTTGTGCTCTCACTTCCATACTTTAATAACATAATTCTGCTATTAACTGGTAGATATGTTATAACATTTGACTCAATATTTAATATTTGTTAAAGAAAAACAGAGAAAACGAGGCTGTAGTTACTGTTACACACACACAGACACACACACACGCACATCAAAGCAGAGATTGGTTTCAGGAAATGTTTTATTATCTGTTCTCTTCCAAAGCTGCTAATCACAACCACTCTCTTTCATCTTTGCATCCCCCCTTTCCACCCCTCCGATTTCTTCCCTGTATCTCCCTTTCTGCTCCACACTCCTCTCTTCCTCACCATGCTGTGTGTAGAGGTACCAGAGTGCTGGAAAAGTCAAATGGAAAGGAGGAAAACATTAGCAAGAAAGAAAGGAAAGAAGAAAGAAAGAGTGTGTATCTTTCCTGCAAAGCAGATCTGAGTCTCCCTATGGGGTTCCAATTTGCGCTTTTTAGAGGAAAGGCCCTTCCCTCTCTCCTCACGTTGCCTTTTCGCGTTCCTCTGTCTCCTCCTTGCTCTGAGACTGAGGAGCGGTGAACAGATTCTCCTGGAGAATCCGTCTCGTACCGAAAATACCCACATTCCAAGGTGTTTGGAAAAACCGGGAATACACAGCCTGCTGGTGCAGAGATGACAGGGAGCTCTACAAAACCGCTAGCAGCAGGGAAAACCTTGTCCCAATCATGCCCAAATCATTCCACAACAAAGGACAAGCGCTCTGGAATTGCCATAATCTCGTATTTTACTGCTGGGCTGTGATGGGCTCTGCTGTGCTGTGCCTGTGTGTGTATGTTTGCAGTGTGACACATTATTCAGGCTTAGGGTTTAGGGTTAAGCTTACACTTGTTCCTTTGATCTGGCAATTCTCTGGATTTGATTAGGTCAATTTTGTGTTGTGCAAGCACAAATCCATATTTTCTACTTGAAAGATGTCTTGAAACGTGGTGTAGCTAAATAGTTTAGCCTTTACTTGGCTGAGTTTTGTTCTAAAACTTTTTTAACATTGTTTAATAGAAAAAGGAAAGCAATGTTTTTTCACATTGTCTTGTTTTTTAACGTGGCATTTTATGTGGGAATGTAATTTCCAGCACAGGTACATGGTGAAAGGAGCAGAGACCAGTGGAGAGAGACTTTTGAGAGACTAGGTCAGAAAGATGGGTTGATGAAGATACAAAGAAAAAAAATAAAGGAAGGAGTGCAGGTTGTCTTGCTTTAAACCTTTCCCTCACCTGTCTTTCTCCTCTCCGCTCCCTCCTTTCCTTCCTCCCTCTCTCTCTCTTCCCCTCTGTGCTCTTTGTCTGATCCCTCCCTCTCCACCTGCTCGTCTCCCTCTCTCTCACTCTCCCTCCTCGTATCCACCCCTTTCTCCGCCCCTCCCTCCAGCCATTGGTCAAGCATCCACCAATCACGGCAGAACCGGGACCTGAGGGACTGCATATGCAAAATGCTGCTTAATATTCATGAGCTGCTATCGGGGCTTTAAGTCGTTGATTAGGACAGCGGCACAGCTTTTCGTCTCAACTGCCTGGCTGGCTGGCTGTGTGTGTCTATAGCCCCCTCTCACTGGCTCTCACATACACACCGCACACACACGCTCCCTCACATCTACGCACACACGCAGAGCTGATCAGTGCAGGCAGCGCAGAGCCTGGTAATTGTATTGCTCCCTCCAAGTGGAAGGAAGGACCGAGAGAGAGGAAGACCAGAGAAAGAAGAGGAGGAGAGAGAGAGGAGAGATATAAAAACTTTGAATTTTTCAAATTTTTTTGCCGTTTCCACGGAGGAGGTTGACATGACAATGACCCGCTATCGCCGATGGATTCGGTAGGACATCAGTTATCCGAGTGTTTTTTAATGCACTCTGAACAAGAGTAGGTAAATTTTACCTTTTAATCTTACCCTCTTATTCATCTTTCAACTTGTCATTGCCATTGTCTTCCACTGTGAGTGACTGTGTGTGAGGGAGAGTGTGTGTGTGTTTGCGTGTGTGTATGTGCTGGTATGCAGCGGAGGTGGCCGGCACCATGTCAAGGTTGTTTCTGCTGTCAGGTAGCACGCGTTCACTGTCTGCGTGTGTGTGTGTGTGTGTGTGTGTGTGTTTGTGTGTGTGTGGCTGCAGTATCCGGACAGCAGCTCTTACTCAGTGGGTAGAGGAGCGGAATTTCTGTCCCTCCACCTGGGAGCGAGACATGCACACAAACACACCTGCACACACACACACACACAGTCACAAGCACACACTCATTAATAACACAGAGACACAGTTTCTCCTTCACTTTCTCTGTTTTCAAGACATTGTTTTACTTTGAGCCAGGTTGTTCTCAGGACAAAACAGCAACTCAGTCAGGACACGTCTACATGAGTGTATGCCTGTGCGTGTGTTTGTGCCTGTGCACTTGTGTTTTAAGTGCGTGTTCGTCCAAGCAGAGAATCAGCGAGGTAACAGGGCATTGAGGTTACAGGAATAACGTGGAGAGACGGGAGGAGAAGGGCCCATAAGAGTGGAGGGAGGAGGAAAAAGGGGGAGAGCTGCGCTCTTAAATGCCAGAGGAGGTAGAATTTCAGACGGGCAGCTCAGCGTGTGGCCCCGCACAGGAATTAGAGACAGTTACACACACACTCACACACACACACAAACAAGCGAGTGCTGCTGTGCTGCTCCTTTCGCCAACGCTTTGCTCTTTTAGGTGTATTTGAAAGAGGCTGCTCAAAATGCAGATTAACTGATTGTCACAGTGGACAGCAGTGTATGCAATATTGTGCACATATTTATGGAAATATAAAATTAGTGCAAACAATCTATTAGATTAAAGTATAGTAATATCCACAGTTTATCTTTTCTCAAACATTTAAAGGTGAACATTTTCTTTGAAGTGATGTGTGTGTGATTCAGTAAGTGGACAGCACTCTCTGCATGTAGATATGAATTCATTAATAGCACTGATACTGTAAAATTTGTTTTGCTCATAATTAAAGCCAGGATTTTACAGCAAATATGTATAGGATTAAGATATATGTTTAGATTAATTTTGTTTTAAGTGGTAATGGCTTTAAAGTAAATAGATTTAAATGAAGGCTACTAAATCAAAGGGTCTTTACGGTAGAGACTTGGAAGTGGAGAACTGACAGGGCAAAGTCAAAGCAGAAGCTCATGCAGAAAGATTTACTGACGTGCTTCACAAAAATGATAACATGTTTAAAGAAAACGGACAGTTTTTGTGTGCTTTGTATCTGTCTCATTTCTGCATGCCTGCATGTGTTTTAGATGCTCTAACCTACACAGCATGTGACACAGAGAGGGACATTTTAAAGAGAAAAGGGCAGATGGAAAAATTGTTCCACTTCTTTTCCACGGAACTTGTCTTTCTTTATTTTTAGCAACTTTATTTTAAACAGAATATTCTAGTCTGTTTCAGTGAGGGTTTGATTTTCAATAAACGGAAATTTGGGAACCTCTTTTTAACGATTGTCTGTTAATTTGACCTGTAATTAAAAAACATATTTTTTAAATGATTATTTAAATATCAGTGCAGTTTGATAAATCAAGCTTTTTGTGAGTGCAAGGTTTTGAAGAAAGACTTTCGAGCATCCCTTTCATACCGAATGTGTTAAATCCCTTTTGTAAATCAGATGACTGAGGGTCCAGAGCAAATTCTGAATTTCGTATACTTTCAATTGAAAGAACTCGACCCTGCACACTGTATCTGAACAGTCTGTCTGTGCGTTGTTCTTTCAACTGCAAACCAGTGAGGTGTATTTTAAGAACCTACAACAGCTCAGCTTTTAAAGTCTGTTTTTTAATTCTGCATTAGACAGGAAAAGCAGACACTTTTGACCAGGATTTGGTCCATAATAGGGGAACAAGTGTGAAGCGTTGGAGATGTGTTCAGAAATTAAGAACAAATTCAACAACTGAAAAACATACTTTCATTCCAGACAGTAAGCGGTGGAATGTGCTTGCTTTACCTGTGTGCGTTTTAGCGAGTGTCTGAGCTGTTTTCACTCACACATTTTTAGAGAACCTTCTGGTCCAGTCATCCGTCTGTCCGCTCCTTCATCCATCCATTCATCCATCCATCGATCCATCCGTCCACCGCTCTTTCTCTGCTCAGGCTTTGCCTCCTTTGCTTTCAGGCACTGCTTCCCTATACTAATTAAAATATTAGGGATAATGATGATCATACCGATAATAATAACAACAAGTACCGCTTAAGCTGTTAACATAATTGCATTCCCCTCATGCTAGCATATACATACCATTTGCATATCATTAAAATATATTTCCTACACTGACTTTAGTGAATTTGGTGTTTTTTGTCATTGGGTGTGAGGCAAACGGACGGGTGGTGAGAACTGCACAGCGGCCGTGCAGATCATTCAGGCAAAGGTTTGCAATGCGATGATGAAGAGAAACACAAGGCAGCATCAGTTAACTCATTCAGATATTTTTAAAAACACAATTTATTTAGATGTTGCTTTTTTAATTACATGGAAATGTGATGCAAATAAATTATTTGTGATTGTGCAGATTAACTGTAAAAATCAAAATTTTTAGTTTCTGCAATCAAATGAATCACAGATTGGTGCAGGTTTCAGATTGCACCCTGTTAGAGTGTGCTTTTGATTAATATTTTTAAGTCATCATACTAAATTTATACATGCCAAAAAAATAAGAAAACCTTTTAGTTACAAAAATTAGTATTTACTTTTTAAACAGATTTAATGATAATCAGGCACTCAAGACAGCGCAAAATTTTCACCCTGCGTCGTAGAGTGTTGCGTCTTATTGTGTCAGGGCAAATCCGATTGTTTTAGTTCATTTTAGAAAGAATACTTTCACCAGAAAAATTTCATGATCGTTATTTTTTTTTCTGAATTCCCAGGTGACATAACCTACTGTAGATAAATCAACTGAAGTAAATCGAATAGAAGCAAATCTAACTTGAAGGCCAAGCATGCTGCTGACATTCGGTGCTGAGGCAGTTTGTTAACGTGCTTCATTTGTTGTTTAAAACTGTGAAGTTAAGATCAACATATGTGGAAGGAATGAGAAGGAAAAGAAAACATTGCTTCTAATGGGAAATTAAGCGCATGTGTGCTATATTTTTTGGCCTTTTTCTTTCTCTCAGTCTCTTCTGCACTTATTTTTTTCAGGCCATGAGGGAGAGAAAGCAGTAGAGAGAGAGAGAAAGAGAGGTAAAGCTGACTGGAG
>OMNN01027219.1:10482-60953 GCA_900302755.1 Chromis chromis
GGGGGGGACCAAAGAGAGATTGCGTAAATTAAAATCCTTTTAATCTCCTTATAAAATCATTTACTTAATTCATCTGTCAAAGCATGTCAATATGTGCCGCGCTGATTTGCTGGCTGTGCGTGTGTGTCTGTGGGTGTGTGTGTGCGTGTGTGCATTTGCATCTGTTTGTTGTCATGCATGGGTTCGTGCCTGCCTGCCCACATTTTGTGAGTGTGACCTATTGATGGCCTGTATGAGGAAGTGTTGTTCTTCTTTTTGTGTGTCTCTTTGCCTGTCTGTCTGTCCCGGCGGAATTCATTGTCTGTCGGTTTTTGCATTGTACACACCTACACACACACACACACATAGAGACACACACACACACACTCGTGCTTACGGAGCCTCTCTCTCTCATGTGAAGGGTCCGGGCATTCCAGTGGTAATTTTGTCCCGTAAAGAGAGAGAGAGAGAGAGAGAGAGGGATGCAATGAGAGAGACAGACAGAGCGAGAGGTGGGAAGGAAGGGAGGGGGGGTTTGCTTTTGTCTGACACCAGCACTCAGGAGGTCCGCTGGACACACGTGTATGCATGAACGCACACACATGCACGGAAACACACACCCTCGCACAGCAGTAAGCACATTGTTTGGAGCGTTTGCAGATAAAAAGTAACCAAACTGTGTCAAAAAAAAATAAATGCAATTACACACTTGTAAACATGCACTTACACAAATGCATGTAGATATTAAAAACACACCATCACACACATTTGTATACAAAGCCATGGAGAGATGACAGAGCAAAATGGGATGAGCCTTGATGATGTGAATTTCTCTGATTTATGTCCAATCCATCAGTGCTGTGTATGTGAGAGTATGTCATGGGTCAGTGCCGGCCTTTATGTGTTGAAAGAGCAGTAAGAGAGACTGTACCAGCTGTGACACACACACACACACACACACTGCAATTAGCCATTACACCACACTGGCGGTGAAGCTGCTCGTGTGTGTGTGTGTGTGATTGAATGCCAAAGCGGTGATTGAAAGAAGAGAGAGAGTGATATATAGTGAGAGGCAATGCCGCTCATCTCTTCTCATCGCTTCTCCTTCCCCCCATCCCTCTCTCCACGGCGCTCATCCGCTCATTCCCCGTGTTCCATCATCCATACATCTCCGTCATCCATACATCAAAATGTGCATTCAATTATTATTACTATTATCACAATCTATCAAATCATTTATGCTTCGTCTAAGAATTACTCTTCTCGCTGCTGCTGCATACTGACTTTTCCGTCTCATTCAAGCCTACTTTTAGGAAGTCTCCTTTTTTTTAAGCGATGTGAAGGTTGGAGAGACGCTGAGGAAAAAGGGGGGGTTCTTTGCGCATGTGCAAATATGAGCTTTCGAAAGCTTTTTATGGATCAGTCTGTTTGGATTTATTGAACACTGATATTTCTTAGTTTATGTTTTATATAGAATTGTTAGTGTCGCTGCTATTTTTTTCATAGTTTTTAGTCAAGGAGTCGCTAAAATGTGAATTCAGCAGTTCACTGGATAAACTATTGAGCTGCGCTTTTGATCAGGAGACCGGTGTATGTATACGTGTGTGTGTGTGTGTACCCATCGTGTTGTGCTCAGGGCTTCTAATACTGCTTCTCACTCCTAATGGGAGGAGACAGCGGAGACCGGGCCACAATAGAGCAGATTTAGATGGAGAGGTGCTGTGTGTGTATGCGTGTGTGTGTGTGAGTGGGTGTGTAAGTGTGAGTGCATGAGTTAAAGAGGATCGGGAGAATGATGCAGGTTCAAGCGTCTTGTCTGTCTTTTGCACTTTTTCTGTTGTGCTGTCCGTGGGGACAGACCTATAGATCGGCTGGTTGGGTAGTTCTCTCCCTCTACATGCCTAGGCCGGGAGTATGATTAAATTGTCATTGTTTCGACAGTGTGTAAGGGGGGTTCAAAAAGACAAAAAAAGGAATGATACAGTAGAACGGGAAAGGGGTAGCTGCTAAGGGAGGAAGAAAGAAATGAATGACCATGCCGCCTTGCAACTGACAGTGAAATATTCCTCCTCTCATCCTCCCATCATGCTTCATGTGTGTGCCTGATGGGGAGAGAATGACAGGCCGGCACACCACCCCACCTCTCTCTTTAGTTTTTTAGCCTGCCTTTCTTTCTTTTTTCTCTGTGTCTCATCACTGCACATCTCTCTTGGTATAATTATCCAACTTTATCAAACACACCGTACTAATAAACTCTCTCATCGCACCCATATATTCAATATGTATACTTATAAGAGCAGCTCATTTCGTGTTTTTTTGTTTGTTTGTTTCGACAGAGAAAATTAGGTCGACAGCGCTCCCGCTTTTTTTGCAGTAATCTCAGTGTACACAGGTGTACACTGAGATTACTGGCATTGCACCAGACTTTTAAAAAAATTTGTAATTTATTTCATTTTTGATATGATCTTCTAATTTAGATATAATGTTACATAGAAGCTTTTAGATTTTTAAGCGTATTAGACTAGTTCCAAATAGGAGCGCCACAAATGGCTTTTTAATTATGATAAACTTAAACAAACAAGCTTAAATGTGCACAGCTTCGCTCACTTAAGTAATTTCAAACGTTCCAGGTATGCTGTGGTGCTATTTGAAGGTGGCAGCCGCTCTTTTATGTTTGGAAACAATAAATCTTTGATTTTTTATTGGTTTTATATAATCTATAGAGAAAATGCGGCAACACCTGGACAAATGTTTGATACTTTCCACACTTCACACTGAAATGACAAGGTGAAGCCTTTTTCTTTGTCAAATTATTGATACGTGCAAATATATATATTGTATGAATTTTTAAGCATTATTAAAATTATAAAACAGTACAAACATTTTGTGCCCTCCGGAGGTGCGTTCCACTGCGCAGCTGATCTTTTCTTCACCTCCGCAGATAATTCATTTTCCCTTTATCCCTGTCTTCCTTCACCATTCACCCCCCCACACACACTCACACACACACTCACACACTTGTCTTCTCCCTCTCCACAAGCCCCTCCCTTGTGGAGCTGTCACCTTTCTGCACCCGCTCAGTCCCTATTAAGGCCGACAGCCCATCTGCCGCCTGCCCCGCTAACAGCTCCCGTCGCTAACGCTAACGTGCACACACATCCACATCCACTCAGACACACACAGGGCTATGTCCAACCCCACCTGCCCCAATGCATGTGCGGCAACATAGTTGGACACATTTGTGAATAAATATATTCATCCACTCAGTATTTATGATTATTAAATGATCATTTTTATATCTCCAGGACACACACCCTCTCACAAATGTTAACATGTCTGTGTCAGACGTGTTTTATTGATAAGACTGGATGTTTAACTAAAATGTCATCATTAGTTCACACATGCAGACTTTTTAAGCAATTACATGACATATTGTTACCTAAGTAAATAGAAGTATGTTAGTGTGAATGATTGAGGAAATCAGCAGTCAAGATCAACACCTTTTCAAAGAGCCTAGTAATGAAAACAATAATTTAGGAGCCTCAGTTTTACTGGTAAAAAAAAAAGCAACAAAAAAAAAAGAATAGAATAAAGGGATTATAGGGATTTTTTTTATATTGCAGAAAGTGTGTACTTAAGCTCTACTTAAATCGAGAAAGTAGGCTGGATCTGTTTGTTCCTTTTCGCCATAATCCTGCAAATAAGTTTGTCACGTTAGTTCTTTGTTCAGTTATTTATCAGTGTTGAAATGTGTATAAACCACCTATGAAATGGTGTCTGAAGCTATGTTTATGCGAATTTGTGGACACATATTGTATGTGTGACTGTAAGACATCGCACTGCCCTGACTAGAGGGGTAATTAGGTAGGGCAGTTGGAGCTCTGTGTGCGTATGTGTGTGTGTTGTGGCATTTGCTCCCTTCAGGGATAGGTGCGTTTTGCATTAGCAAGAATGGCAACTGTCTCATCAATCACTGCATCACCATGTCACACACACACGCACACACATACTGTGTCATGGTCATTCTGTTCACAGATGGGCCAGCAACACATGAGCGAGTCACTGAGCATCAGAAAGACACCCACGATCTCCCTACTTTTACACACACACTCACATTGCCTCGCATCCACAGTGTGACTGTGTGTGTGGTGCTGCTTACATGTACTGACAGGAGCGTGAAATAGGTTAGCTAGAATCACATAGGTTAATACTCTTCTCCTTTATTCTCTCCTTTTGCTTTATACACATATATATATATAAATATTTATGGCACGGCCTATTTATTTTTCTATGTGTAGATCCTCATACGGTTTTGAATGCTTAAAATGAAAAGCTCATTATAGTAATCCGAATCTATTAAGGTAGAGAAAAAATGTTTCATTTGTAAAATGTCTAGTTTTCATGCTACACGTACACATCTTCCCTCGTATGATTTAAAGTATTGAATAGAATAACAGAAACCACTGGTAATGACTGATTTAAATGATTGTTAAAATGCCGTTTAGCCTAATTTTAGTCTTCTAGTATGAAATAAGACATGAAAAATTATCCGATTACGTGGCCTTAACTTATAAAAGTAATAAAATAGAATCTCTCTTTGTAATCCCTAGCAGTTTTAATGCAAGTGGCAGACAAAGCCTTTAGCCGTTTCGCTAAAATACTTTAATAGGGATTTATCTCAGAAAAGTCAGGTTTAGTTTTTAAAATTGCATATCAAGGCTTATGGTAATTACGGTAATTGCTAAACAAAGAGTTACGTCACCTTCTCTCTTTTCTTTTTCTTTCGATGTAGTCGTCTCTACTGTATATTCAGTCTGTCTTTTATGTCAGGCTGTAGGATATACGGTTCATTTACCAGCTTGTATGGGACTGAGAAAGAAGGAAAGGGGATTCAAACTAACACTATCACTGCACATGGTACTGGATGTACCTTAGCCCGATGTGACACCAGGACACTCCCCAATAAAAAAACACCAGTATTAAGTGTTGCCTGTCTATATAGAATTGTGACACCGCAACCAAAGCCAATAAGTGTCTGAAGCAGCAGCAGCAGCAGCAGCAGAAAGATATTGATTCCTCCTATTCACCAGAGTGGAACTAAAACCTACATATTACACACCCTGGCCCTCTACCTCTCACTGAGCCAACCCAGCTCTGTGGATGGATGGAGGGATGGCTGTCAGACAAGTCATTGGTCTGTCTACCTGTCTGTCTACCTAGCCCTCACTTAAGCAAGGACCCACAGACACACACGCGCACACACAAATGTCTGTGTGGCGGTTGTTTGTGTGGTAAACACATGTCTATCAGTTTGTGACACATACCAACATCCTGCTCTGTTTACTGATACACTATGTTAGAGAAAACACACACACACACAGGAATGCGGTAATGACAGGAAAAACCCAGTGAAGCCAAAACAAAGATAACAGAAAGAAATATGCTTATTTTATTAGTAAATATTTAGCTGTAATGCATGGCTTAAAGTGATGTTTTGCTTTGCTGCGTTTGCCATTAAAAGTCAGTGTCAGGATCAAAAACCAAACAATTATGTGTAAATTTGTCAAATTTGAGTTGCGTAGCATAGTTTCAACATGAAATATCAATTATAAGTGATTTCTTTTTCTATCTTTTTAAGGCTCATTTTACATTAGACTGGAATAATCATTTTAATGTATCCGTCATTATGCAGAAAACATACAATTTCTCAAAATGCAAAACGCAGGGATGCCTCAAGCTAAATCTAAATCGCCAGCAGGGATCTCTTCTGCATTTTCCATTATTATAGAAAGATCACTGAGTTCTGACATCTATTCTCACTCTGAATTGGTTTCTGTATTTTCTATATTTTGTCCGCCAGTAATAAAGTGCTTTCTTCCCACCAGCCCCGCTCCATTCTCCCCTGATAGTTTTGTTTAAATGTAGGACACCCAGACGATTTTATTACAAGCCCTGCCTTCTCTCCTCTTCTTTGACGTCAACTATAAGTACCATCCCTTTTTTTCCCCCCAGTCTCTCTGGGTTATTTAATTAATTTATTTTTGCATTGGATGATTTTGATTCTGTTCCCCATGGTGACCTTATCACCCCAGCGACAGCTCTTCCCCTGACGACAGCAGTGCGTTTGATTGACAGATAGAAGTCCCTCCTCCGGTGCACTTACTTTTATATTCCTTAAGTCTGAAAGCTTTTTCCAAGGCTAAAACTGGTAAAACTTCTCTGACGTGGAACACAACTAGAATGTGCTCCAATTATCAGCCTGACGCACGCTGATGCATGTGTGCACAGACATGTATGTGGTAGAAATTTGTTAACACATTCCAGGACAAAGGGGCTCATGTACTGGTTTAAAATTACAGCCGGTGCTTTGTGAATCTGTCTGAAAGCTGTGTGTCTGTCTGCCTGATGGCGCTGCCCTCAGCATGTCGGCCTTTGTGTCAGTGTCGTGTATTTGAATCTGTTTTTTCTGATTGTTTGTATACTTGCCTTTTTTGTCCTAACTGTGTTAAGCAGTTGCATATGTGTATATTAAGTGTTAACATACAGCTGTTTCGTACATGTACTGACGGTGAACAAGCAAAATGAGTATGTATGAATGGATGCGTCTGAAAGTGTGTCCATTAACTACATTTACAACATCTAGCACTTTCCCCAATTCATTTGTCTCCCACTTTATTTTAAAATTAACTTTTTGCTTTTTTTTTTTTTTTTTAACTTTTTTTTTTACACTTTCCCTTTTGGTACACCTGTCGGTGTCTTCAACTGAAAACATTTTTAAAATACTTTTTTTTTTATATTGAAAGGTTATTTGTTGAACACTTATCAATGTTAATGCTTTTGTTTTGTTTACTTTAGTTTTTATTCTTCATCTGAACTGAGACATGAAACTAGATTATGACACTGAGTTAATGTTTAGCAATTCAAAACTAAACCAAAGAAGACAATGTTTGGTGGCCTTATTTAAAATGATTCTACATTTATTTTTCATCTACATTTTCTGTGTTTTCCTTGTTTTACATTTTAAGAACTTTTTGTAGCTTTTACTTATAAAATTGTTTGATTCTTAATCAGACATGCCCAAGGAGCATTAGAACAGAAACTTCTCATTCCCACCTGACGTACTTCTAACTTAATTCATTGTACTGGCCATATTTTCACTGCCATCCTTTTTTTCTGACTTTGTCGCTGCCTACAGAATGAACTTATCGAAGGGGCCATTGGTGAACAGCAGCAGTGAAGATAATTCCAAGTCAACTTATGGTAAATGCGGCGCTGGCGCCTGGAGGATGCACCAGAGCTACGATCCACTGGAGGCCAACCACATGAGAGACGCACATGCCCTCTACAATCCCAGGTAAGACAGAATGACGAGAAGGCCAAAGACACAAAATAGAGGGAGAGAGAGGCAAATGAAAAGTGACTGAGAGTCTATGAATCTATTAGGTTCAGTTTCAAACAAATGTTCCACTTGACCTCTGTTATATTCATATGAAAGAGAAAGAAAGGGGAAGCATTTTGAAAAGACAAAAGCCAAGGTTTTTAGTGGACGTATACATTTGTGTTTGAGACATTGTACTGAGAGAAGTTTTTTTTTCAATTATATATTTAAATGCAAGAAGAGGGCCTTTGTGAGTGTGTGTGTGTTTGCATGTGTTTATTTCCTGATCACATCATAGTATGTTTATATTTTTGTTAGGTTCTAGGTTTCTTGTATTTTGCATTTTCTACTGAAACACTTTATTAGATCAACCTTTTAACTGAGTTGCCTGTGTTTGTGTCACTATGTGCAAGAGACAAAAGTTCATCAAAGCCTTTTAAACTATAGCATGAACAAAACTGGTTTACCAGTGTGTATTTTCTACTATTTTTTTAATGAGTTATTTTTTTGGTATTTTAAATTCCACCCTCTATGGTTTCCTAGAGATTCCTAGTTATTACACATAATATCAGTTAGCTCAGATCATCAGTGACAATAGGCACCGAGAAGCGGTTTCCTATAGTACGGCCCATTCTAACATTTAACTTCCACTATCTGTTTATCTCACATTTCGAGAAACATTTGATAAACTGTGTTCATTTTAAACATGCTGAAAACAACAACATATAAATAAATGAATAATTCTGTGGAAAGGCAAATATGTCATTTTTAAAATAACACCGTTATACTTAGGGTAATTCTAATTTATGTTTTTCATTTATGTTGTGTTTTGAGTATCAAAGGAAATCGGGATTCTACTTCTGGCTCAAGGGCACTTCAGTAGTGCAAATGCATTTCAGTGCATTGGGTTTAAAATCAGATCATTTGATTGAAGGACATTCTCTTTTACCCTTATAGTCATTCCCCCATGCCATCTGCAATAAAACGTAAAGCATGAAAAGCTTCCTCCATAGTGAAATTTCACTTTAAAGTTCTCCAGTGGAACCAGTTCTGAGATTGTGTTATTGGGGGAAGCTTTTACTGAGGCCTACGTTGATCCATTTTAGGAACATAAACTGTAAATATGCTGCTTGTTTCATGTTAAAACAGAGGAAATGCATGACGCATGAAATACAGTCACAGGTTCTCCCTCTTCATAGTCTTGCTCACTCTCTACCGCTTTTTCTTTCTATGTTTTAATAATTGAAAGTTTCTCTGGATAAGAGATAGAGACACATTCCCAGATTGCTAAACTGTTCTAGTAAGTATGTGTTTTCTATAAAATGAAGATAATGCATGCATATGCAATGCAATCTGTATTTATATTTTGTTTTATATTTTCTCACCTGACGCTCAACCAATCTCTGATAATAATTTTAACTGACATTATTAGATGCCAGTTTAACAGAAAACTGGATTTCCAAAACTTTATCTCTTTGTTGCTCTACACTTTTTTCAGGGATCACATCTTCTCTTTGGATATTAGCTTTTGTGACCAAACAATATTATTCTGCATGATCTCACTGACTGATATGATTATCTGAATGAACGTTACTGTCATTTATTATGTTATTGTTGCTGTATTATTGCCCAGCCTATTAGAACACTATTGATTAGTGCATTGTTAGGCTTTTGCAAAGCCCTTTAAGTGTGTGTGTGAGTGTGTGTGTGTGTGTGTGTGTGTGTGTGTGTGTGTGTGTGTGTGTGTGTGTGTGTGCGTGTGTGTTTCCAGTCCAGTAAAACCTCAGCATCAGCACCATTTCACCGGAGCCAAGGGAAACGCGCCATTATAATTAGTTGGCTGGAGAACAGGTGATTTAGAGATGGAGGAAGGCAGGAAATGAAGTTAAGTGATTCAGAGAGCCGGATGAGTCACTTTTACTAAATGTATAACTGCGTGCAGGAGCCGTGCACACGGAAGAGATCATTATGTAACACATATCTAGGATTCTAGGTCAGGTGGTGCAGGACATGTAGTGAGTTTAATTAGCATGTTAAATCTGGTTATAACCTGGCTGATAAATGTCTTTGCGGAGGTTCACTCTATAGATATAAACACAGTCTTCCAAAATGTAGTTTCCTACGTCACTGAGAGTTATTAGCTCCCCTGAGCTGGAACATAGAAAGCCTGTCTTCATCTATATGGAAATTGGCTGATACCAGCTCCATCTGGTAACACAGGAAATGGATTTTGTAGCAGCCTTTTAAACGGTTGTTGCATGCTCAGTTGATTGGGTCGTCCTTTACGTCTTTTAAACTATTTTAAATATATTAAAAATATTAGGCTCATGAAAATGGAAGTATTGGATAGATTCAGACATACAGCTGTGATAGTTTCACTCCTAATGTTAGCACACAGAGCTGAAGGTCCTAATGGAGGAATAGAGGTTAATTAGCTGACTTTGAATTGGGTTAATTAGACAAAGACTGAGCGGTGAGCCCTCCTGCTGGGCTGTTAGCGAAAGTTAATTAATTCAGAATACCTCCTATTGAGCTGCAGTTATTAGCTGATTAATCGATTAGAAAATTAATCTTTGTCATTTTTCAAGCAGAAAATTGTAACTATTTGATGATTCCAGTGTCTCAGGTGTGAGAATCTCTGTTTTTTTCTACACTTACTTTTAGCATTTTTCACTGTTTAAATCCAATATTAACAAGTGCAATATCCAAATAAAGGAGCTGCAGTTTTTGGATAAAGGTATCATGTGTCACAATATGAAGCACTGCGGTGCCACAGAGATACCTATAAATCATATTGTCCAGACAGAAGGGAACAGGCTTGTTTGGTACAGACTGCAGCAAATATCACATCAATATTATTTATATATATTTTTATGGTGGAAAAGAAATGCAAAAAATACAACTCCAACTAAAACTGCTCCTCATATTGCAATCACAATAGTTTATCTGTAGATTAGATTAACTGACTAATGTACAAAGTACTGTGCAGATTAATCAGTCAATAAATATCTTCCTAGTCACATTTCTAACCTGTACAACTGCCAAAACACATGTAAAGTACAAACTAAAGGTTGAATCTCCTACATCCCAGTGGCTTTAACGTACATGTATTACTCCAGTATATAAGCCTCAAAACGACAGTGGCATAAAAGTTTGGGGACCACATTATACAAGCAAGCATATGCTTATTCAAAATAGTGGATAAACCCTCATGTCTAATTTTCAGAAAAGCGTTAAAACATTTTAATCCAGGCTTTACGTCAGCCTAAAATGACGAGTAAAGACAGTTTAAATAAGAACTACAGTGACTTAAAGTGCTTCCTTCCTACTAATTTGACCCTGTAATATAAAAATGGTGCAGTTTCACACAAAGATAGGGGAAAACATCCGTCACTGACCAGCTGGAATGAATGAGGTTTTGCATAGTTGACCTAAATCAATCAGACAGATGTTTTATTTTGTGTCAGTCAACCAATGAAGTAAAAATGTAGAATATATACATAAGAAATGTGAACTCTGCTACAAGCAGGCCTGTTTACAGCCTGATAACATTGTTACTGAGGATCAATCAGACTGTCTGATGCTGAAAGGCCCTGCTTGGCATGCTGTCAATGCATTGTTGTCAGAGAAGCACAGCCTGCTGCCTGCAAACTCCTTCCTATGTTGAAGTGGCTGCATTAAAAATGAGCATGAAGCTCCAACACGCATCTCTGCCGTCTCTGCCCGGCACAGAGCGGCTTTGTTCGGAGGAGGCCAGCTGACCGGCAGCGGTGAGGAGGGATGCTGCGGACAGGGAGGATGTGTCTGCTCTTACCCTGCTCCAGGTCCTGCTGGTCGTACCACGGCTCTTCCTCTTCGGTTACGAATTCCTCCATTCTCCCTGAGCTGAGCATTGGGTGTCCCCCTTCCTCCTGCTCGATGATAACAGCCCCTCTGTGGGAACAATGGAGCTCCAGCGGCGGGATCCTCCTGCTTGAAGCTGGAGCTGCGGCTCCTCTGGGCGCTGCTGTGTTGTTGTGGCTCTACGTGTTTCCTCTTTCCTTCCTCGGTCACTCCCACCTCTCCTCCTCCACCACCACCGCCCAGCACCGGCCCATCCCGGAGCTCCGACCCGCCGCTCCTGCTGTTGCTGTTGCTGCAGAGGAGCTCCAGACGTGGCAGTGATGTTGCAACAGAAGCACTTCCTTCTGCCCGTTATCAGCTGCACGCTCACGATGCCTTCAGGTGCTGCTCGTAACATACATTACTGTCTCCAGTCGTCCAGCTTACGGTCAAGTGCGCCCCCTAGATTGATGTCGAGGTGGATGCTAAGATGATATGACACTGTTAATGTAGAGCCATTATTTATGCGCCTCTGCACCAGTTAACCAGGAAAATATAATAAAACTAATATTTCAGACAGCATCTAAACGCTGCATTACCTCATATGTATAATCCCAGATCCAGACAGGCCTGCAAAACTGATATAGCTAATTAATGTTACTAAAAATACTACTAACAACAACAACCTGGGTTTTTATAAAAGAACACTAAAGAGCATCTTTAACTTAATTCACCTAAAGTTTTATTTTGATGAACTAATGTGGTTTACTTAGAGTACTAATGTTATATCATTAGTGCAACTATAAATACAGTGAAATAAGGTAGACCAAGGTAAGACAGGGTCTACCATAGCAGACTGGGCCTCAGGTGCAGACTGTGAAGAGAGGCCCTTGAGACAGTCCAGCACATAAAGCTGCATGCAAGATGGAAGCTGGAACAGCGTTTACCGACAGACACAACCAAGTGGCTGGATAGTGTAGGAGGAGGATAAGAGGATTATCTGTACCAAGTATGGACTAGAAAAAAAGAGACCAGGGACCCAGGGACTGAATGAACAACTGGAGCAGCTGTGGAAAGTGAAGGCCAAGGTGGATATATATTCAAAAAACAATTTGCGTATATATGTGGCAGCTAACATTTATGTGGCAGTTAAAGTAAGAGCAAAGTGAAACTGAAAAATAAATTACATTTTACACATAAGTGGCAAATGTGTATTGATCAATATGAAAATTCAAATTGAAGACCTATGTAGCGCTACAGCAAGCTAATATTGGTCACCACCTTCCCACATACACAGAGATGCACACACACTATATACTATTTATGACACACACACAGAACAATTTATCACACTAGCACGGATGCTTAGCCAATACCTGCAAATAATTCAATATAGCTAGAGCTAAACAAGCTATACATATATACAGTATATATATACACAAATCTAGCATTAGCAAGGCTACAATGTTCTAAATCACTTAATCAATGATGTCTATGGGGGGCTTCTTATCCATTAAATGTGTTTATTTATAGCCTGAGAAAACATAAAAGAGGCTCTTTAAAAAAAACAAAAAAAAAACACAAAGCCACTTCTTTTGATTTCCTGCCCAGAGTAAAATTATTTCAATGCTATTTAAACATTAGTAAGGCCAATCTCATCCAAGAAAGACCTTCAATGAAAATAGGTTATATCTAGTGGTCAGGAGGGGAATTTTGAGGTTGGGGCTCTTACCCCAGTTTACCCAAATACACATTTTGAGACACATAAGTTGCCCTTGAAGGTACAGTGAAAATATCATTTCAGTGAATGTGGAAATCAACTTTAGATGTGAGTCTTCATTTAGTAACAAAATCAGTCTTTAAATACAACTTAAGTGTGTCTCAAAATAGAAAGAGAATTTTAAATTGAACTAATTATCTATTATTAATACAAGTACAGCATGCTAAAAAAAAAAATAGCACCATTTACGTACAATTTCAAGATATTATTAATATACTTAACATGTATATGTACTTAAAAGTATGATTTTATTATATAGGATGTGCTTGTTTTATGTTACAACAAGACCACAAAGTGTTTGGCACTAAAGTGCTCTGTAGTAGAATATATGTGAAGCTGCTTGCTAGGCAGAATATAAGGTCAAGAAATGAACAAAACAGCAAGAGCAGCATTTCTTCCTCATCATATGTTCACCCTTGGATCTGTGGGTGTAGAACAATACAACACAGTTATCTAACAGAACACACTCATGCTGTTGCTGTGCAGTACAAAGACAAGTCCACTATAGAGACCTGGGTTCGGTCTCTGACTACATCGCTCCTAACTGAGTCCCACTGAACACAACAGGCAGCGTCCGTGGGTGGAGGGTCAGTGAGGGTCATTCTGCACTGGTTTGCCTGTCTACAGTCTGTGCCAAAGAGTGAATAAAAGAATGTAAACACAATTACATCAGGCTGTGTAATCAGTGTATGACCCAGCCTTATAATGGACAACACATCTATCTGTAACAGATGTGTTTAGAGCGTTGGGAGGAGGTGATTGTGTGTGTAGGGTTGGGTGGGTTAATGTGTCATTCTTTCAAATCACAACGCTGCAATTAATTATGCAAAATATGCACCAATGCACCACAACCACTGACAGATGAATTGATCATCTTGTTACAATCCAGTGTTTTGCGGAGGCCTTCATGTGGATGTTATTTTTTACACGTACTGCCCACCTAAAC
The DNA here is from genome assembly GCA_900302755.1 of Chromis chromis. Classification (NCBI taxonomy): domain Eukaryota; kingdom Metazoa; phylum Chordata; class Actinopteri; family Pomacentridae; genus Chromis; species Chromis chromis. The sequence goes on from OMNN01027219.1 coordinate 24,388, forward strand.
ATGTTAGCACCACCAGAGGTCCTGTGTCTGTGTTCTGATGGGTCACAGCTGTTTTGCACAAGAGGGGTGTACACAATATTAAGCCAGTGGATGAAGAAAAGTCTGTTTCCTATTCAAAGCAACCAAAACTAAGAATTCCTCATTGGGTTTATTTCAATGTTCTTTCTTGTGGCTTCAATCAAACTGAGAAATCCATTCTTTTTTTTTTCATTCTTTCTTATCGTGACTGCTCTAATGCACTTTATTCTTGTTAACAGTTTATATAGGCCTGAATATGAGTTGAAAGTTATCAATACTGGTACCAATAAAATAAATGTTCTTTCTGCAAAGCCCTTTTACAGTTTTTAATAAAGAACGTTCATGAACAATAGTCTGACATGTTTTTTATTTTACAAAAATAAACAAGATCTGTGTTTGATCCTGTCTGATCTGAGCATATACTGGTTTGTACTAAATTATTAGTGAGGTTTGATACACGTCTCTGAGTAAATGCAGGTGAAATGGGGTGTAAAGCATAGTATTTTTTTATGCAACTAGATTTGCTGGAGCTCCTTAAACCTGCTTTGGAAATACAGTTTGGGATGTGTGAGTGATGTGGCAGCTGAGTGACCTGTGTAGTTTGAGTGACTGCTGGAGATGATGCAGCTCAGTTTGCTACAAATAGTGTTATATGTTATTTAGACCACTAGAGGGAGAGCTGGTGTTTTGCACTTATCATACCTACATCAGATTTGATGTTCTGTTACTGCCTTGGAAGCAATGCCTTATAATGATGACATTATCCGATAAGATAGAGATAAACATGTTATATAAATGACATTTAACTGAGCTTTAGGATAGCTGTATATTTTGATCTCTCACTGGGTCAAAGTTGGAATGATTTCAAATAAATGGAAATGGAACTTTAACTCAGCACACTCCTTCGGTCTCTAACTCCTCAGCACCTTCTTTAGAAAACCACAGAGCTAGTGCATTTTACATAATAAAAGCCATTTCTGTGTCACAGTTCTATGAGAGGTGGGTCATGGAATCCCCTGTAGCAAGTCCTACAGCTATTTAAAGAGGACTGGGATGTTTTCCAGGCCACTGATACAGGGAGATCTGCTTGTTGTCAGAACAAAAGAAGACATCTTTGGTGCCCTAAGTTATGAAAACATGTCAAATGTAAGATGTGCTTGTATGTATGGTTTCTGTTTCTGTTCTGCTGCAACACAGTTAACATTGATCTGTTTGAATTCCACTGACATGACTCCCCTATATGTCTGTTTGTCTAACACAGTGATGTCTATAGCCTTGATGAGACACTGCAGATGGTGACCAGACTCAGAGTGGAGATCCAGTCAGAGGAGCTGTTTTTACTCTTTCTGACAGTCTGCCGCACTGCGAGGACTGATGGCTGTGAGTCGACGTGTCCTCTGAGGGCTGTGGCTGAATAACTTGGTCGGGCAAACACATACTGAAAATAGTTGCCTTATCTGTACCAGCTGCTGTTGTGATGACTGTAAAGGGACAGTTTTGGGGTGCAGCTGGGGCAGATGTGACCTGCAGTGACTTCTCTGATTACTGTGCCGTGACAGCATGTGACATTACAATTGATATTCCATAAGAGGCACAGACTTTTCATCTTCCTCCACAGCATAGTCACTGTGTTGACACACACATATCATCAAAGTCTGGTTACACTAAACAGGAAAAATTCCACCGAGGGCTAAAACACATCTGATTCAAAACAGACAGAGTTCATTGCAACTCTCTCTTGGTTAAAATCAGACAGAAAATGATCAGTGTTGCAATCCAAATGGATGTTTTATGTGGTGAAAGCAATGTATGTTATTACCGTCATACATATGTACCACCAGCCACACTGCGGGTTAATGGATGAGCTTTTTTTTCAGCTAATGGCACAGCTGTGGTGAAGGATAAGTGCTGTCAGACATGGGGAAAATGACTACAAAACACAGAAGGCAGTTTTGGACCACTATAAATGGGATTATGAGGATGATAATCATGCTATTATCTCTCTCTCCTTCATGTGCACAGTATAACACACAATTTCACTCTGCTCTTAGTTACACACCGACCTGTCCTCTCCTTACCAAACATCAGGCGCACATGCACAAAACTATACTTTTGTCATTGTATGCTGTTTGTATTTTCTTTATTTTGACAGTGATGTGAAAAGACCAACATGTTTTCCACACAAAAAGACAAACATCAGTGGATTTGTAATGGTGTTTTTTCCCAGCTCAGAACAGGGAGAACAGAAAAGATAGGGTGGCAAAAATATTATTTCATGTCATTATTCCTGATTTCATATAATTTCTTACAATATCTTAAATATATATGTATCTTTTATACAAAAGATACTTACAGGGTGAAATAAACCTACTTAAAATCTGGGCGTAAAGCAGATATATGGACAGTTGCAGTGACTTTATTAGCTTGAGTAAATCATGTTGCGCAGTTTATTTTAGTTCATTTCTTTGGAACTTAGAATTCACGTGTGCAGAGTCTGGTTTCACAATGTTATCCAGATCTGCAAGAATGAGGTGTCTGAATCTGTGTTTATTCAAGTTTCCATAATTAACATATAAGTAATTTCAAATGTTCATTATTTCTTTCCAAGAAGGTAGACAGAGGTCTCATAGAAAACATAATTTATCTACAGCCTGACATTTCTTACATATTTCTATGAATTCCTACCTAATCATGCAAAGCAGCCAAACAAGCACAAATTACTTTGATTTACAGCACTGCACAAATGCAACTGTACTGAAAAAAGAAGCAAAGTTCTACATAAATAAATATTCAGAAAATGTCAGAGAAGTTAAGTTTTTTTCCTTTAGTTTGTCACTCATCTGTACATTTATACCAACAACCAATTCCAGCAATCAAATGCAATACAAATAGAGCCACAACAAAACAACACTGTTGACATTTGCAGGAGTAAAGGAATGTTTCCCATCTGTTTGTAGTTTGAAGCACATTAAACACAAAGCCAGGACCATAAAAAAATATGCATCATCAACAAATGTGCGTTTTGACATTGGAGAAACAGATGACCTTAGAGAGTCTGATATTCAAACAGGGTCATGTGAGGCTTTGTGGACAGAAACAGTGGACAGATGTTATGCGTGTTATTATTCATGAAACTGGCCAAGAACAGTTCTCTGAATTAACTCTTAGCTCAGCGAGGAGAGTATTTCATTAGTCTAATTGTATACATGCATGAATGTGTTTTTAGGATCCATCTGTGACGAGAAGCCTCTTGCTTTTTACTCATCTTTTAAATCATAAAAGGCAGTTTTTCTATAGAAAGTACGATCAGCTTCAGTGGGCTTTAGCACATGCAAGTAGTGACGAAATAAATCGGAAGTTTGCAGGGACAGAAACAGAGGCTGTGACTGATGTTGTAGTGGCAAAAAGCAAAACTACAATGCACCAAGGATTGACCCCTGAGGGACTCCACATATGATATCAGCCCAATGTTTTGGACAGATTCAGATTTTTTTGTTGTGTTTTTACATTGTCTCCATTTAAACAAAACAAACACTGAGCCAGCTAGGAATTAGCATGTCTCAGCCCTTTCACTTTAAATGTCGTGAAACAGGAATGTCTCCATTTTTATTGCTTCATTGCAGTTTATTATTCAAATTTAACTAGTCGATCAGCAGAAAAATGTTGTAATAATCAGTTCTTATTCATTTAGCTTAAGGTCGTTTATTAAGCAAAAAGGCAAATATTTGCAGGTTCCAGCTTTTCAAATAATAGAGATTTGCTAATTTCACCTCTTTCATAATATATAAAAATATATTATTCAAAAAGTTTTAGATTTCCATTGTTGCTATTACAAAACAAAACAAACCAATTGTGATATTTTCTGATAAAAGACAGCACACCACTCTAGTTCTTGTTCATCTGTACTAGTTATTATTGAAATACAGAAACACAAAATACATGTGAACAGTACTCAAACTAAGCATTGCAGCCGTGTTGTCAAATATCCAACCATCCTATAACTTTGACAAATATTTTTAAATCATTTACATCCGATTTCTAATTTACCTGCAGATTCTGCAACATGGCAGCATTCTAATTTATTAGAACTATGACTTGAGAGAGTGAATGTGGCTCACTCAGGTTCAGGGTGCAGGGGGTGTAGAGTGCACCATGTGTCTGACAGAGCTGAGGTCACAAGGTCAAAATCCTATCAGGTTACTCAATGAGTCTGTCAAAAACAAAGCCTGAATGGAGACCAGTGGCCTCTACTCACAAGACCTCCCCACATCCTACCACACAGGGGTCAATGCAAATCAGCCTCTTGTTGTACATGGTGCTCCCTACTTACTCATAAACCACTGACAGACTTCAGCATTTTCAATGACACCTCGACAACAAATTAGTCATTTTTTAACTGAAATTAGAAATTAGTTAGTGATGACATGTCAACTGACACAGGGAATTTCCTTATGCGTAGGTGGGGACGTAAACCGCTGTCAACGTCTGTCATACTTGAGGATGGAATAAAAGATGTTTTTGTACTTGACACGTTTTTAGCTGTGAGAAATTCAGTTCCTTTTAGTAATGGATGTGCTGAGGAAGCTGTGAGCAATAAGTGTGAAAAACCTACATCCACATGAAAGAAGATTCAGAGGTCTAATTAGATCTTGTCAGTAACTACCATAACAAGGGCTTTGTACTATCAAGTATACATGTAGATGTAGGCCTCAAAAACATGGTCAGAACCAAAGACTGTATATAAAAGATAGACAGAAACTGTGACGCCAATACTGAAGGGACTTAAAGCAGCCAGCCAGCCAGGGGGTGACTCCTCTGGTGGGAAAAAAAGAGTGTATGTAGAGAAAAAGACTTACTTCTTACTTGATCTTATACCTTAGTAAACATTTGTCTAATCAGTTTATGGTCTTGAACGCTAGTTTGATGTCTCCTTCCATTCAGAATGATGTTTATTTGGTCATTTAAGTTTCCATTTAGAGTAAAATAGATGATAAAGCAGCAGCATGATAGATCGCTATAGTATGGACCTGCACAGTCCTGGTGTTCTCACTCAGATACACTCCTTACTTGTCACATCTGCTTTTAAAAGACCAAGATACCAAAGGCCAAATTTAAAATTTGATTTTTCAGCCGCAGTTCACAAACCGATAGATGACACTACGGTGGAAACATCCATGTTTTATATGTACCCTTAGGTCTGAATATGAACTCAATTGTTTGCACCAGTTATTTCACAAGGATAGATTTAAAACATTTGAACAAAGATGAGATAGGTTTACACTCCCTATAAGTGAGGCACTTTTTTGTCACACATAAGAAAAAAAAAGGAAAAAAAAGTTTAGAAAAGTAATAGCTCAGGTGGTAGACTAAGTTTTTGGTTAACAGTTCAGTCCCCAGACCTTCCACATGTTAAAGTGTCCTTGAGCAAGACTCTGAACCTGAAGGTAATCCCCACAGCAGATGAGCACCTTGCATGGCAGTGCTGCCACCTTTGATAAATGTGTGTGTGAATTGGTCAGTAAAGTGCTTTGTGAACTGCTCAGGGAGAAAAGTGCTACATAAGTACAGACCATTTGCAATTTAAAAGAGGAACAGAGGCACAACTAGTGTCCAAATATAACAACAAAGTGAAGCCCAACCAGATTATATTCTACAAGTGCTGCAAAGTATATTCCTGCATGTCTAAAGGTCAGAAATTATTGAAAAGAAACAATTCTTCCGGCATGAAATTCCAAAGATCCAAAAGCAACCCATGTAGATCTACTTGCAGAAGACGTTGACAGAAGAGCTGAAATGTATTTGTATTCTATCCTCCTACTAATCCTATTAGTGGCTGTCATTAAATGCATGACAGTTAGGTAGCTACATCCTGATCTTCCATCATACAATGGCTGGATGCAAAAAAAGTATTTTAACTGTATGAGATACACATAAATACAGATAGTGACAAATGAAGGGAACCTTAGCATTGATTCTCCAAGTCTCTGGAGCTCTATTCGCGAGATGAACACCAGTGCTGTAGAACACATTGGTCCAGAATCTATTTCAAAGCTGTTCATTTGGGTTGAGATCTGGTGACTGTAAAGGCCACAGCACATGATTCACATGACTTTAATCAAACCATTCAGTAACCCTTTGTGCCCAATGGACGGGGCATTGTCATCATGGATAAGACCACTCGTCCGCCAGATCCCCTCAACAAAGGGGGTCAAGGGTTCAGGTTTTTGCTTTAACTTGTCACCCCTCTGCATGTTTTTGCAGGACACCACAAAAGGAGCTCAGACCAAGACGCAGTGTTCGAGGCTTTGTCCATCAAAACATTCAGCTATTACACATTTCCATTCCAGGAACTGTGTTGTGTTGTGATAAAGTTTTGGGAAATGAGTAATCTCCATTTGAATGAATCAGCTCGGCCTGGAATGTTGAAATATCCGCTAAAGCACCCCACTCTATAGAATCTCATCAAAGCTTTCCATTTTTCATCAAAAAACCCTGGAGAACCAGAACGCTATTTCAGAAAATAAACAACAGCAAAGCAACAGAAAAAGCCTCATTGTTCTTTGTTTCATTCTTTGTGACTCCCCACCTCTGGTGTAGATGGAGGAGGAACTCGCAGGAGGAGAATCAGCTGCACCTCCCGTCTTAAAAATGTCTCCTGTATTACTCTGGGTGTGTGCACATGGAGGAAACATGAGTGGATTACCAGCAAATGCAGAAGAACATGCTCTTAAGAAATATGGGAGTCAGCTGGCGGGACACCAGACGGATGCACACAACCACACCACCCCCTGCTCCTTTTCGAAGGGGCCCCGTCTCCACGGCGACTGAAGACAAAAAAGAGGCCCTGGCACAGCTGGTCTGGAGAGAGGAGGAAAAAACAGTGAATGAGTGTTCAGATGTACAGACAGCGCAGAGGGTGAGGGGGAGTGAGAGACAGCGTAAGCAGCAGTGAAAGAGTCGATTTGGGAAGAGGTTGGAAGGAGAGAGAGGGAGGGAGGGTGAGAGAGGAGGAGGAGGAGAGGGAGGACGTATACAAACTCCCAGGGAACAGGAGGAGAAAGTGGAGCAGGCTGCAGGAGGAACAGTTGCACAGAAACGGCTGCTGATCTGCCCAAAGAGTCAAATTACCTCCAGTGCTGGTGTCTCAGGCTGAACTGGAACAGGCTAATTAGATGAAGAGCTTGAGACCAGCAGGCACCACAACAAACTTGAGAAAAAAGGAGAAAGAGAAGGGGGAGGGTGAAAACAAGAAGAAGGCTGTGAAACATCGTGGGGACAGTTTTATGCTCTGCTGAGTTTGGTTCTCCTTTCAGAGAAGAGTTCAGAGATGGAAACAGTGACGCTCTCACTGTGAAGTTGCACACGTTCACTGCAGAGGTAAGTGTTTTACATGTGTCAGTGTGCTTTGGCCACTCTTTATTCTTTTTAAGTTTAAAAAACCAGGCGATCACTTGCAATGCATGTCAAGAACTGGCTTTATTCTTATTGTTGTGCTTGGCAATATGCAAATACTCAAGCCCATCGAAGAAAAACAACTGCAAAGGTCTGTTGAGGACACCGACTTATTTACACTTGTTTCAAAGAAGGCATTGTCCTCTTTATCGAGATTTCTTCTGCATGTTTTGATCCCTGTCTGACTGTGTCCTGCTGCTTATGAAACATGATGTGGGACTGCAGTGGAAGGACAAAGACAAGAGTAAAGAGGGAGCAGGCAGCAGAGGTCACACATTCTTCAGCGTAACTCTGGCAGGTGGTGGAGATCAGCTGCAGGAGCCGCTAGAAACCAAACAGGAATATAAATATATACGCACTTATTGGAAAGCTATGTGTAGACACAGCTAAGTTCGTCTATATTCATACACTTGAAATACTGAAATATTAGGACATTTTAAGGACAACATGTTAAAAATATCCTGCAGACCTGCACAACACAGTGATATCAGGAAATGTGATTCTTCCTGTAAGAACTGCAGACTGATGTTTAATCTCTAAACCAAAACATGATAAGCGAAGAGAAGCTAAACAACCGCAAACCCACACGAACAAAAAAACTATGCAAAGTGGCAGCCGTGTGCCATTTAGACACTTCCTGAACTGATAGAAAACACCAAGAAATGAAACATCAGCGAAACGCTTCTGAACAATTATTTTTAATTCATGTGTTGATCAGGAAATTGCTTCTTTTATGCAGTTTTTGCAATACAATGCAAAGTATACAGTATGGAATAGCATAATAAAGTATGTTTTCAGTTTAATTATTTAATTACAGTTGCACATACATTGTAAAAGATATAGTGCAGTATAATGCAGTAGTATGTGGTACAGTAGGCTATAAATGGTACAGTATATATGTTTAGCTAAAAGAAAATGCAAATATATATATTTTTAAAAAACATTAAATTTTTCCAAATGTGTAATAATACATACGCAAAGAAGAAGTTACACAAAGGCAGGAAAGCTGACTAAATATTGGAACAAAAACAAGACATCAGATTACTACTCAGAACATTAGGTTGCCTGTAAACACATTAAATAATAACAAATATATACACACATATATATATATAATTATACATCAAATATGTAAATGGAAGTGTAGATTTAGAAATCAATCAATGAGGAAATACATTTTAAAATACTACATTTCATGTGGTTATCAATAATAACGTCTAACGTCTAATAACTTGACAGGGAGATCACGTGAGCCTGTTGTTGTTTTCATTATGTTGCCTAGCAACGCACGCTGCAGGAGCTGTAAGGTACAACAGACTTTCTTCATGATAAATTAAAAAGTCAAATAATAAGTAGTTATTTGGGTAAATGAAAAGCTAGTATTCTAAGTTTAGCTCCAAATGATATTTATTTGTCCGTTATATAAGCGGTGTAATGTGTAATACTTGTTTCGCATCAGTTGAGCCTGAGGACCTGTAGAGTTAACTGAACTGCTAACTAGCGTTATTTAAAGTAGAAGCTAGCGTTAGCTTAGCTGTTGAGAAAGCCACGGCTAGCCTTAGTTAAAACTAAATGTACTTTTTGTTTTTTATATTGCTATTATTAAATGAATCGCCATCTTAATCGTTGAGTTTGTCGTCATGCATACTGTAGGGCTGTAAGGTGTAAGAGAATAGCTAAATCTCGTCTCGAATAACTTTCTAAAGTGCTAATTAGTTAGCTTAGCACAGTAGCAGCAACTGCCATCCTAAGTGGAGTTGACATAACTAAGAAGTAAAGCTACATATTCAAATAATACTTTATTGCAACATATTTCTATATACAGCTTTTAATATCAGTATTAATAATACATATCAGACATCTTGCAGAACAGATACACAGTGAACCACAGTCTGTAAAAGAGCTGAAAAAATATTGTAAAATTTAACAAGAAACCATGTTTTGTTGCTAGATTTTGCATTTTGGCCTCCAGATTATTCAAAAGAAGCATACATATGTGTTTTGGGTGTTATGCAGGTGATGACAAGGATTTTTAATGGTGAAAAAATGAAAAGTTTTAACATAACACATTATAAGCTTTATATGATGAATGCAATTTACAGCTTCACTGCTTGTGTTACTCGCTGCCTTTATAGGGCAGCATAGTATAGTACTATGTAGTAAAGAGAGAGAATTATTGATATGGTATGTATGTACTGGAGCAGACTAGAGGAAATCATAACCAAGGAATACAAGATATTAAAACTTGTTTTCTTTGTCTTTTTGGTCAATAAATGTAAAAGACAAGAGCTTCTAATGAATCAATTGAATTCATGTGTTTGTTGCTGACACACTCATGTCCATTCAGGATTTATCTCCTAAGACTGGCTGTGTTTAATAACCCTCCTGTTCTGTAGCCACTTGTCAGCCCTGTGCCCTTATCTCCTGCACACCCTGTCTAGTATCAGCCTGTACGATCTCACCCACACACAGCTGCTCCAGTGATGATGACAGGCCCCAGTTTTGAAATGCCAGGCCTGAAATAGTTAGCCTTGTTTATAATTAAACTGAACATGCAGGATGGTTTCTCCTCTGTGTGGATACCAGTGTATCGAGCCTGGAGCAGAGGGTCACACACAATCTGTCCACAAACAAACACAATAAAGACACATGGCCTATCCATACACCTACGCATGCAGGAAGTTCATCAGTGGGCTAAGTAGGGGTGCTGATACATAATGAGTGAGTACTCACAGAGCACATAGAGTATTCAGGGGATCAAGGGCACATGCTACCAGGCTTGAGGGGTAATTGCAGGGTGGGAGTATAAAATCACAGTAGTGAAGGGTGGAGCTGAAGATGAAAATAACTTCTACATTCAGAGCATTTTTACTCAGGACAGTGTAACACTCAATCATTCACTTCATCATCCTCTCTTTCTCAAGTGTACCAAGTTCAGCAGAGGCCCGTTCGCTGTGAAAGAAAAGCCCAAGCCATCTCTACATCTTGTCTCGCATCGCCTACATCTGAAAGTCAGCATGGAGGTGAAAAATGAGATGATGGATATTCTTCAGAAGGTGTGGACCAAACTGCAGGGTCTGCCACAAGCAACTTCGCTGGAGCTGGGAGCCTTCTTTGTGCTCATCCTGTTTGTTGGTGAGTTTTGTCCGTCAATTTCAAGACACAGATGCATTCAGTGACATTTAAATGACCCAGGTTATAAATATGAGCAGGAGTGTAACTTAAAGTTACCACTGTTCCCCGAAAACACTCTCCCAGCTGGACTTTTCTTGTTCTAAAAACATTCTGCAAAGTTCTTGTAGTATTTTCAGAGGAAACCTTTTTTAAGTTCCCAGAAAGTTCTTATTAAAGGTAGGATAAGGTCCTCTAAAGACATTGCTGATAACACTGTTAGACCTTATTCCCTAATGTTCTTTAAAAATGTCTGAATGTGGCATTGAGAATATCCTTCCTTTGTTTTCATGTAGCGTTGTGTAACAACGTGGGAACGTTTTGTAGAAGAGTGTTCTATAACAACATCATGTAAACATTACCTCATAGTTAACCTTTAGCCTTATAGGAACATTTGATAAATATCCTTAAACATTAGATTAAAATGCTTTCTTTAAAACATGACAACATACCTACAAGCAGATTTTGTAGCTAATGTTAGCTAATGTTGTGGAAACATTCCCAGCTTACTTAGCTCCCACCACCAACCACAGCAGGGACCCAGAATATCTGTGTGGCTTTTTTAAATTTGGTATTTAAATTCAAACCTGTTTCCGTTTATTTTCTGGCCACTTGGGGGCAGTCAGACATGCTGTAAACAAAACATATTATTTCCGTATAAAGCTGATATGGCAAAAGAGCTTGCAGACATTTGCTTATTTACACATCCAACAGATGCATAGCATTATCACTCAGTCTAATTTTCATTCTAAAGACTTCTGGTTTGAGTTCCACCTACTCATGTTTAACATCTATGTCTCTGTAGTTGCTAAATCCCCTCTATCACTAGGTTCATGTTACTTCTTCCAGCATGTGCTGACCCCACCCTGTGTCTTCTGTCTTTGTAGTCATGGTTCTCTCCATGGTTGTGTTGTCCTGCGTCCACTGCTGCTGCTGTGGGAAGCCAAAATACCAGGCCTCAAGAGTCCAACCTCTACAGCCCGTCTGAAAAGGAGACAGAGGGCAGAATCCACCAGCAAATACAACCGCCACCCTTCTTTCTGCCCTTCATGGAATCACCTACATGATAAAAGGGATTTATTCACACATTATAAATGATTCTTTTCAGAGTCACTGATTTCTTTGAAGGGCATCAAATGGGATTAATCAAGGGAAGGATGAGAACTCATTGCCATTTATCCAGCTCTGGGTTAAAGACTGGATCAGCATCCAGAGAGCCACTGGAATCCATATAAATCAGCAGAGTGTCATGGCTCATCAAGATTCATTACAAATGAGAACAATGAAACACTGTGTGGCTGCGTTTCATGGACAAAAAGATATATGAAAGCTAATTTGTGCTCAAATGTCACAGAGACTCCATTATCACAAATGCAGTAGTTTGGTAAGCTGTTGACATTCATCAGGAATGTGAACAACAACAATGAAAATATACATTCCAACATGTGCATGTGTAGTGGATTGAAGTTACATGTTTTGAATGGGAACCTGCATTTGTTAAAAAGAATGACAGAGCGCCCTCTGCTGGTTAATTGAAGAGCATTTGGTTTTGAAAGTTGTGCCAATAGAAATGCGAGCTGTTGTTCCAATACAAGTGTCACAAGCACACAGTGCAATGTTCCATTGGATGTAGGATGGAGCTGCCTCCTAATATGTTAGGTTGCTCTTATTTGTATAAATGTAATAAATGTTCAATGTATTTTAAAAACCCGATATATGTGTCTTTTTGTAGGATCAAATGTAAAGATAAAGCATGGTGACAATGGTAAATACTGCCTGACTTCATTCCAATAGCTACACTTTGATCTGGATCCCATCAGTGAAACCCTGCACTATTGTGTGCCAGCCTTATCGTTAGACTTCTCCTTTGCCTCCACCAGTCAGTATTTTGAGTTTAAACATTAACCAGGAGCTGTTGCTTTCATTTTGCCCACACAGAGTAAATGTCATTGTCACCTGGAAAGCAACAGGAACTGTTCAGACGCCTCTTCTGTTCACAGAGTAATGGTAAACTACAATGTTTGGGCTTTTTAAATAGTTCTGGCACTGTGCGTGGATCAGAACAGCAGCTGAAGCTGTGCTCTCACACACTACACTTCATTCACCGTCTGTTAGGACTCACTGAGCCGTGAGAGGATCATTTAGCAGGACATGGCGGTGGAGAGGTGAGTGTTTGAACAGGAATGTGTTGGGTGACAATAGCCTGAAACATCAGCAGATTACTGTGGAGCTTGCTGATAAAAACATATTTTTAGCTCAGCTTTTGAATGCTTTATAACTTTTTCAGACATATCATCAGCAGATGATGCATGTCTGTCAGCTTTATGAAGCATTATTAGGGACAACTAATGGTACAAATAACATTGTGTCATCTGAGCTTGTTCTGCAGTTGAGCTTCTTTCTGGTTTATTGCTTCCTGTGCAGTTTAGTAGAGCAGCAGAAACCTACAGGCTCACCGGAGAACTGGGTGGAGTGGTTCCTGTATCGCCTGCAACGGGAGCCGTGGGCACTGGGTGGTTTTGTGGTCATAGGAGTGTTCGTGCTGGGAACTCTGTCTCTGGCGATCTTTGCTCTGCTGTACGGATGCTGCTGCAGCCGTGGAGAAGGAAAACCAAACAAGAAGAGGCAGCAGAAGAAGTCAAAGGATACAGTGATCTAGATGTGTGAAGAGAACGGACTGATGCTGCAAAATGAATGTCAACAGAGAATTTTATTAGGTTCACCTTTGGGAATTTTTTTTTTAGATGTGGTGGAAATCAAAGTTTAGAGTTTTCACAGCTACACAGTATGTTACAGCATTTTAAAGATACATTTACATAAAATCAAAATGTTAGTTTATTTCGCTGATCTTTATTTCTGTATTTGTAGAACAGTGGGACCACATCACCAAAATCTAATCATTATTTTAGTTTGGCTTTGCAGCTTGTTGTCTGCATTTAATAGGTGTGTGTCACTCAATCAAATGACGTGATGATAGTGCAGATGTTATAAACTAATTTGAACCATGGCCACTTTTCTAGGTCAGCTGTATAACAACCTTTATGTAAAATGTATTTTCAAATATAAGTCCGTCTTTGACTTTTAATAACTGATGTAATTTCTAAATACTCAGAGTCATTCTCTGTCAAAAACAATGTGAGTGCTTATCTTGTGTATTTTGTATGAGCCAACATAATAAAGGAACTTTATGAAAAAGCATCACTGATGTTGCAGACAGTCTATTTGCATACAGAATGGTTATGTTTCAGTGTGTGCTTCACTTTTAAATACAGTCATTTACTGTTCAAAATAGCCCAGGTTAGAACTCCAGTTTGCAAATCATCAAATCAATGCCTGTCTGCTGTAAACAGCATAAGTAGCAATGCTGCCAACAACAAAACAAAACTACAAAAATATTCTGTATGGTAAGTTTGAATTAATTTGTTTTAACCCAAGTATTTACCGTCCTACATAAGACTATTTTCTAGGTTTTGGAGCTTCATGCTATAAAAGTTACTCACAAAATGATGGTGTAAAATTGCACAAACTATGTGTAAAGCAGGCCTTATTCAGAAACTGATGTGCAGCAGATTTAAAAACTGGTTTTGTCAGTGTATGAATGCATAATAAATCTAAACTGAGGTTTATTTTTAAAAATGCAAATCATTCAGTTGAACATGTATATATGGTACATTTTCACATGATATGGTAGTTATGAGCACATGTTATATATTGACTTAATAGTTTGGTGATGTCGAGGCGCCTCAAAGTTTCTAATATGACATCTTTGTCTTCAGTGGGGGACCAAGCATTTTCTAATGTTTTTACTGGCATCACTGTGTCTCTGCTGCATAGTAACAACATACAATGCCTATAAAAAGTATTTACCCTCCTTGGAAGGTTTCCACTTCAACATTGACTCATAGTCAATTTAATCTGCCTTTTTTTTTGACAAGAATTTACAAAAATGTATAAAGTGAAAACCGATTTCCACAACATGAAGTCCATTAATTAAAAGTATAAAATGTTAAACTTGTATATTTATAGCTTTTTATATTTTAAATTAATCTGTATTATTTTGTAGAAATCGATTTTCACTTCGTAGTGTTTTTTCTTTTAGCACGGCCTGAGAAGCAAAATGACTACATCTTCCTGCGCACTGCGCAGGACAGTTTCATGACGTTATTACTGTGCGACCAGACGTTTATGCGACGCACACAGTTATGGCGAGCGGTAAAAAGAGTGTTCCACTGTCCTCTTTGGCAGACTATGGAGACGATTCAGAGCCCGACTCTGACCCCGAACCAGAAGAGTCAGGTATATTATAACACACTTAAATCATTAAGTTAGTCAAGCGGCTGTAAAACACTGTACGTCGCTATGCGAATCTCACCCCGGAACTTCATGTGGTGGCTAACGTTAGCTTGTGGCTAACCTAGCTAACGTAGTTTACAGAGATTTTTCATTATATAAAAGCTTGTTTGTAAAAACATGAACGTATAGAATTCAGGCACATACAATTATTCTATCCGGAGATGTTTGTTGAACACAACGTGTTAGTAGGGACATTTACAACGGTATAGTTTATAACGTGAATGCTTTGCTAACGGAGGCTCTGTGTCAAGTTACCGGGTCACTTCTTCACTCCCGGTCTCACGTCAATGAAATATTAGTTTGAATCCCTGTGTGATTTTAGAGATGGTATGTAGAGAAGTCGTATTGTTCTTTGAATGGACTGTGGCTTTGCGATGTCTGTCTGTTGCTACGATTCTAGTGTTGTCACAATACCAACAGCATGACTTTAAAACGATACCTACCTCAGTATTTTGATACTGATATTGAAACAGCAGAAACCTACAACATCAGGTAAAGTTACAGTGTTACAGTGTACGACGGAGAATGTAACTTATTTTTTATTACTTAAACAAAATAGAAATATTCTGACAGTGCCACTCCAGGACAGTGGAGGATGTGAAAGGTCATGAACCAACAGGAGTGAATTAGTGCATCACAGTGTGTTTATACAGCTTCATATCTAACGAGGAAGTCTTTATTAAAATCAGCTCATTACATGTTCATGTCTCTCCACCCTCACATGTCACAATTCTGCTTATAAAAAGGCAGTCCTTGGAGAGATAAGCGGACACTAGGGCACATTTTAATCACCCACTGTCACTATTTCTGCAGGGGGAAAAAAAAAAATCAGATTTTCCGATTTCCAAATTTTTTATGGGTGTCCTTGATCTTTATAGTTGTACTATGGTGAAGTTAATGTTGCCAGTGTGAAGGCTGCGTTAGAGATGCTTTTATATTGGTATTTAACTATAAAAGATAAAGTCAAATTTGAAAGTATTCAGCAGTTATCGTTGCTCTTAGTTAATTACTTCGTCCACCAAATGAATCACTTGTTTGACTTATATTTGAGGACATGATGTACTTTTAAAATTTTTTCTATAAGCCCGCATGTCTGTCGGTGAGATGTTTTGGCTTCCTCGGTCTGCGTAACTTTAAAACATGTTTTGCAGATAGGTTTTGTGGTGTATGTGGGCTTTGCCTCACTGTCTGATACCTAATCGAAACAATTCCATATTTAACTTGGTGCGTCTGTCTTATCCACAAGCTGAAGCTGGTCGGCATCAGCAGTTGGATTTGCAGCCATGACTTGGGGCTGTGAAAACTGCCAGAGAGAAAAAAGTGGTAGGCAAGCCCACTATGCCTTCAAGGAGTAGAAGCAGAATGCTACAAAGACGCACCTTCCTTGCTGTGGTACATTAGAAATGCCGCTATTAGCAAAACACTGCAGGTCAAGTAATGTATAGAAGGTATTGTGTATAGGTATTGTGATACATTACTAGTGTCCGTATACTGTGATCCATTGCTTCATGCAGCCAAGAGTTTCTTAAAGCAGCCAAGAGTTTCTTAAAGCAACCAAGAGTTTCTGTTGTCTCTGTGTGATGTTCCTGCGCCTCTCCCTGTTTTTCTGTCCAGCGTCAGGGGGGCGAGGAGCAGGCTTGGTGTACGGCTATGGAGATGATGACCTGAACCGAACCGAGATCATCGAAGACAAAGAGTCTGCAGATGAAGACAGTAGAGAGAGCAACTCGGTCAGTATTTGAGATCTGTATTCCTCCCTGCAGGTTTAATTTTATCGCTGGGTCTGTGTTTTATTTGGTGTGTGGTGTTAGAGAGTATGATGTTTTTTGACATGCTCATAATGGGATATCTGGTGATGTCTTCACTGAACTCTGAGGGAATGAGGAGGCTCATAGTTTGGTTGCAGCAGTGGCTGCATCATATTCAAGAGGAACTATGTGTCTGAGGACAGCATCAGTGTTTGTCTGTACTGGTATAGGTTGAAGGGGATCTTCTCACCTCATCTTCTTTTCCATTAAACACCCTTTTAATACTGGTACCGTGAAATCTTTGGAAAATGAAACATTGTAAATGGCTGTATTGGCCAAGACAGTAATAAAATAAATAGTAATAGTGTTGTAGTATATTTAAGCAGTATAAATTGGTTTATTTTGTTCATCCTTCAGATATATCATAACAGTTATTAGGTTTTTTGTTCCTCTTTCACCTGTAATTAAAGCCTCAGTAAATCAGTATCAGTACATCTATATATAATTAAATGATATTAAAACTGAGTCAACAACAATACTGATAAAAAATGCTAATATAATATGTGGCTGAGTAAAATTAGTTCTCCCACCTTAGAGACTGCATTTACATTTAGAGATTGTTTGTGAACCATCAAGTAATTAATCACAGTGTGCTGAAAATTAAGACCCGTCTGACCCATCAGAGATCTGTAAAAAGGAGAGCGCCTTATTTTGAAGAATTATTTGGAACTATCTGGACAGTTAAAGTTGACTTAGAAGGTAAAATTTGTGTCACAACCCTTAAATGTTAGGTCCTATGTTGCAGTGAAACCATAATTTCTGATATCAAGGGTATAATCTGTGTTCGAAAAGCAAAATAAAGCGTCACCTAACAAAGGCTCTAGTTATTTTTTAATTTTGAGCAATTCATTTAGCTGTTCCTCTGGAATGTGTTAAACTAGAAAACTGATTGGTTACAGCTTCTCAAATGTAAAGAGTCTTTGCTTTCCTGTTTTGCAACTTTGTAAATTGAATACTGTTTAATTCTGTTGGTCAAACAGAACACTTTAGTGTTTTTGATATTAAATAGATCCAGTAAATAATCAAGACTAAAAGGTTAGGGTGGGGTGCGAGGGGCTAAAATCAAAATTGAATCACCTGTTCCTTGTCACATTATCAACATTTCCTGAAAATGTCATCAAAATCCGTTCATAACTTTTCAAGTTATCTTGCTAACAAACAAACAAACAAACAGACAAACTCTGGCAAAAACATAACCTCCGCCGCTGCTTAATAGTTTGTAGATTAGGGTTGCCATGAAAGTTCATGTCAAGATGCTGAAACCATGGTGGTGCTTGATTCTCTATGGTGCTGTAACACCATAGATCAGGGGTGGGCAATCCTCTGCAGAAGCCTGATAACGATCCTGATCATTTGAATCAGGTGTTGGAAGAGGGAGCATCTAAAACATGCAGGATAGGGGCCCTCGAGGACCAGGAGTGCCCACCCCTGCAATAGATACTTAAGATTTTAAATGGTGTAGTCCAGGTGTAGCAGCAGGAGCTAGTTCACTGTGACTTATGGTGGAAATAAACACACCAAGAGTTATATAGTGTTACATTCCTAAAACTTTCTGAATTCCAAAACCCACCACCAGGTGTGAAAGGCATGTTATCGTTGACAACATCACCAAAATTAATAATAATGATGATGATAATAATAATAATAATAATCTATAATCTAACCTTTATTGATCCCCTTGAGGAAATTCCTTCTCTGCATTGACCCATCCTATTCAAAGTTAACCTTAACTATACATACTAGGAGCAGTGGGCTGCTGTGGTGCAGCACCCGGGAAGCAGTCAGGGGTTAAGGGCCTTGCTCAAGGGCCCAGCAGGCCCAATTACACCATCTATCAGAGCCAGAGCAAAAAATGAATTATCACCTTCCTGACAGTCCTTGAACTAATCCTGTATTATGTGCAGTTTAGTCAGAAAAATGAAACAAATCTTAGCTTAAAGTAGTTGCATTTAATCAAAATCACGTTATACTTCATGTTTCATATCAAAATTCATCAAAACGACAGAGTCTGTAAAATACAAAGCATTCTGCACCCCTCAGTGACTGACTCAGCTGTCATGTGATGTGTGATTTGGCTGACCTGCAGGCTGAGTTTACACAGACCAGAGGGGAGGAAAGTATGGAAACAAGTCAGAAAGACTGAGAGACAATAAAACATACTGGATTAATAAAATAAACGCAGCATGGTTCAAAAACAGTATACAGAGGAGCAAGTTATCAGCAGGTTATTGGAAAATACATACAGCATGATGAAATGTATTTCTAGAGAGAGAGAGGTGTATGGAAAAATGCCTAGGTTGTACAGGATGTAAAAATGTAAGCAGTAAAATATCTATATCATCTTTTTTTCACAGTATCAGTAACACAAATTTCATTAGCATAATCAAAGAAATTCAATGTTTGTTTTTAGTTTCTTTAATATTTATAGCATTGTAACTTTGTCATACTGCACACAGAAGACATTTTTGAGTTCTCTCTATGTCTGGCCATGGCTGTGCTGTTGTCATAGAGGTGCATGACTTGAAAAATGAGCCCACAGTGGGTAAGAATGTTAAAGGAGGAGGAAAAAAAATCACCCAGGAAGTGCTTTGGGTTCAGAGGGTTAAAGGTTTTGTGGTTCAAGAACTAGCTGAATAGTAGTGCATTACTGGGTGCTGGTTGTCATCTGGTCTGTTCTGCTGCTTGGTTCCCCATCCTGGTCCCCTCTCCTTTTGACCCTTCCAGTGTTAACCTTCTGCGTTTTTGTTTTTATAGGAAATGGAAGAATCTGACGAGGCGAGGGACGCAGATGATGTTGAGGTATTTGATCGCCCACCTGCTGTGGGATGGATTGGATTTGGAAAACAATTAAGCCTGATGACTTTGTCTTTTTGCTTTGTGACTAACCAAAGCGAAGGAATGGCTGCAACCACGTGCTGTGAAGGAGATGTTCACTAGATGGTGCTGTGGGTTTTTGTATGTCTGGTGAATATTTAAACAACTAATGAGACACCTTATGTCGGTAGTAGTAGTTAAAGTATCCCTTAATTTGCCTGACTGATGCTTCTTCAAGTGTGTCTTTTCTGAAGTGAAGAGCTCAACCAACAGTGTTGTTTTTCGGAGCACACTGCTTGGACCTTCACACCATACTAACCCCACCCTGTGTGTGTGTTTTGAAGCTGTATGAGCTGGACAGCATGCCAGCTTCCTGCTGCACTGTTTGGTACAGGCCACTGAGGTGAGAGTGACTCACAACCCGAACAAGCACAAACAGTAACTCAGAGGACGTCTACCGTCTGAGGCTTTTGTTTTACAACCTGGTGATCTGACAAGCTGTTGGTTTGTGAGTTTGGTCTGTTTAGTGTGCTATGCCAAGAAGAGGAGATAACAGCCATGGCAGTCTTGCAATACAGTAATTGTGAGCGTGCGTCATGATGCGATTTCCTAATAATGCGTGTATCAACATGTGGATAGCTATTCCCAAGAAAGAGAAGCAGGGAAGTCATGGAAATAATTCTGTTTGCTTCACAGAAAAATACCCAACATGTGTGCTGTTATATTTATTAGTATTTTCTTTAGCACTCAGCATTGTAGATGGTGTATGTTTTCTAGCTTGGGGCTGGTTGTTTAGCCTGGTGTTGGCTTCTATGGGCTTAGATTCTAACTCACTAATTAACAGAATGAAAGTGAATGTTTGTTTTAGCTTCACTCCCTCCTCCCATATTATTATCATTATTCCTTGCAGTTATCTTATCAGTTAGCTGGCAGCTGCTTTTTGTGTTGTGATACAGTTCTGATAGATAAGAGTTGCAGTGCAGTGCCTGGGGCTCATTTAACCATAAGGACTGAATACACAGGAGCTCTTTGAAGTATTGCTACAGCGTGGATGCAGATGCAAGTTTTGTCACCAAGATTTTGATTAGGCTTACAGTACATTTGGTTTAAACTTTCACTGGTCAAGGAACTGTCTGGAGGATCAAAAACATAATGTCTATCTTCAAGCCAGACGGATTTTGTGATATGTTAGTATTTTTAATAGAGTTGACACCTTCTTACGAATGGAGGGGTTTCCCTTCCACATGAGTGTCAGAGTTCATGGATGTTTTTTTTGTTTTGTTTTGTTTTATTTTGCTTAAGTTGGTCGCTTATTTGGTCCTGACTGAAATATCTGTAGTAATCCAGTTATTTTGATGATATTGACTTTTTTGTACAGCACCATCAGCAGGTTAGTGTTTTTGAATTTGACTGAAATAGCTTATAAATGAGATTAGATTAGATTACCGGTAGATAGATACTTTATTCCTCCCCCGTGGGGAAATTCACAAGTTCCAGCAGTATCCACACACAATAGATAAAAGGCATGCTATAACTAATAAAATACAATATACAGAAATTAAATTAAAAGTCCGGTATAGAGCAGGATCATTTAAGGTGCATGGTGATCAGTGCGTTGTGCAGTTTCTAGTTCAGGATAGTGATGCAAATGGATTATTGTAAAATCTGATACAAACATTTAAGGTCCCTTGAGGATAAATCATTTGGGTGTTCCCCAGACCTCCTCTTGTACAACCATCAAGTGAAAATGTCAGTTTCCTAACGTGTTTAGAATCAATTGACTTTCCAATCAGCCTCAGGTTTACTGTGTTTAGTGCTTATTGTTAGCATGCTAACAAGCTAACCCGGTTAATATTACTACCTACTAAACATTAGCATTTTAACATTGGCAGTGTGTTAGCATGTAGCTTAAAGCACCACTGTGTTTAACTACATTCTCACAGAGACAATTTTGTGGCTCATTGCGTTTTTCCTGAATGAAAATGAGGCAATGGAGCTACCTCTATCATATACTATATAGGTGGGCCAGTGGTGGTGCAACAGGTTAAGCTTCTGGGCTACTAATCAAAAGGGCCCTTGAGCAAGGCCCTTAACCCCTGACTGCTCCCCGGGCGCTGCACCGCTGCAGCCCACTGCTCCTAGTATGTATAGTTAAGGTTAACTTTGAATAGGATAGGTCAATGCAGAAAAGGAGTTTCCCCAAGGGAAGATTAGATTATCACTACTGATCGTGTTGTAATATTTATTTTTTAATATGAATATGAATCTAAACCTGCATGAGGTCCTACAAAGAAGCTCCCCCATCACTATTCATATAAGATACACCAGCTAAGACATGGTGATGTTATAGTTCTATACTTAGATCTAATTTTGTGTTGAAATCTGTTTATAGTAGTACTCCGGTTATTTGTTTGTGAACTTCCATGGATTTTCAAGTTTTTAAAATCTGAAAGTGAAGCAGCAAGGGGGAAAGATACACTGACAAATGATTTGTGCTCCTGGTAACAACTAGACTGAACGTCATTTGTAGAATCACTGGAGTGGTCCTTTAATAGAGAAATAGAGGTAGTTTGTTTATTTATTTATTTTTAGATTGATTTATTTTTGGCCTTTATTGGATAGGACAGTGGAAGGGATAGTGGGGAAGGACATGCGGTAAACGCCCGAGGTCGGAATCGAACCCAGGACAGCCTCTGCACTTCGGTCACGTGACATAACCATAAGGCTATCGGGGCAGCCCGGTAGTTTGTTTATAAGGTGCTCAAAGCAAAACCAAAAAAGCACCTATTCTGTCACCTAAATGATATCCAAGGAAGATCTTTTGGGGCATATACACAGAATGCCAACAGGAAGATGTACTCTGAGGTCTATTACAGCCTGCCAGTATCAAATCCCTCCATGATGACAGTGACGGTGCTCTTTTGCTGCTAAGACTGTGTCAGAGGAGGCGATCCCATCCTATGGTGATAATAGGGCGATATTTTGTGGCAGTGCTGTATTGGACTTCAGTTTTAAAATAGTTTGTCTACTACCTCCACAAAATAAACAAATAGGTGCCCACTAACAAAATGAGTAGTTTTGGTATCTGGTTCCATGTGGCTTTGATATTTACATGAACAGATGGCTGAATGACGTGCACAGACAAAGCCTAGAATTAGAAGTGTATTGAAGTATTTAACATGTGGTTTCATGGGAGAACTGAATTTAAATCGTCTACACAGAAAAACCTTGAAAGCACTGAATCTTCTGATCTGCAGTGCTGCCACTTTTTCAGCTTTGCCGTGACCCCTGACCTTACTGTGAAGGGCGGCCAGATGGGAAGGAAATGTCAGGTGGGCGGGGATCAATGAAACGATGAGCATTTATTGGCTCTGTCTCAAACGGTACGTGCCGTCTATTAGCTGCATTTATTTATTTTTGGGGGGGTTTGAACTTCTGCCAGGGAGCCCTGCTGTACTTCCATGTCTTTCTGTCCTCCTCCCTTCTCCCTCCTTCTTGTCATTTGGCCAAGCTCAGGACAGTTCTTTGATGTGCCTGTGCAGTTGCTAGGTGACGACGTGATTCCTGTGAATAACAGCCCTGTTCTTTTGTGCTGAACCTGTGTTATGCCCACAATGCTGGCACAACAGGCGGCATATTTTAGAGGCTGTACAAGACTCCTCCTCGTGTCGAGCCAAAACATTCACTGGAACCTGCCTAGATGTACTATTCTGGTTTCCATTACTGCTTCGAAACTATTCTCCTGCGTGCTTTGTTTTGGGCAGTCTGCTGCACTAGCCTCTATGATTTGCAGGTGTCAGGTACGCATGGAATGAGGTTTTGTCTCCAGCTCCACATCTTTCACCAGAACTGGCTTTGGTTGTTTGCACAATTCATCTCTCCAGCTTTCCTATACTGCACTGTAATTAACTCTACCAAAGCTGGGAACATGGTTTCATAATATCTGACACTACTGCTGTTTATATTTGCACCACCGAGCGTTAAGGATTAGATTCTCCTGAGTAAAGGAGACCTAAATATCCCATGTGTCTCTGTTTCTCTCCTCTCCCCCTCTCTTCCCACTTCTTTTTTACAGATCCCAGAAGCAGAGAGAAAGGACCCCAATGAGCTTGTTGGTGAGTACATACTTGCATATACACACATAAAAATGACTCATTCTTGAAGGACAAGGCTGGTGTTTATTGTCAGTAATATCTAAAGCATGATATATGTTATTCCTCTGTGCCATAGAGCTCCACTGTTGTCTAAAAACTATTAAACTGTAGGTGTCGAAGGCATTTATACAAGTCTTAATACTTTCTCCTGACAGTTACTGGCAGTAATGGTAGATGTTTGTGTCCGATAGTGGACTGTCAGGAAGTATTACACACATCAGACCTCTAGTAAACACTGTCACTGCCGCTAGCTACAGTAGTTAGGAAGCTCATTGTGTCATACTAGGAAGTTTTGAATTCATCCATCAATCTGTTCCCAGCTCCCATTTATTTGATTACATTTAAATTAAATATAACATGTGATAAAAAATAATACTAGGTACTAGGTCCTTACTGCAGGGGTGCCCAATCCTGGTCCTTGAGGGCCAGGATTGGGCACCCCTGCCTTACTGGGTTTCCATATGTATAATTAAAAAGCTGTAAATGTTAACTTTATGATCTCTGCAGAAGACCTGTGTTAATCTGCAGCTGAAAATAGTCTCCAAGAAATGTTTAAATGACTAAGACTACAGTTCCCAGCTGTTTAAAAAAAAAAATTAAACTATATATTTATGACTCATCTTTGTTGAGCAGTTTAGTTGAGTGCTGCAGGCAAGGTACAGAAATCTGTAATAATCATTTAAAACATGCTGATAAGAATATAGAATAACATCTGCTCTTGGATGTATATGTTAAGACAAATAAATAGTAGGATTTGGTGCAGTAAATGTCTGAATCACTAACTAGCCTCTTTGTCGTATGACTGACAGATGGGTTGTGAAGGTCTAGGAGCTGTTACTGGTTAGTGAGTAATGGCTGACCTGTGCAGGTGTGTGAGTGAGCTGCACATCAGACAGGATATGAGTGTTTCAGGGAGTGGTGTTTTATACACCAGTCCGTTAGACCATAAACTTTGAGCAGTAACAGTTCCCCCTCTGCTGTTTGTTTATACAGGCTCTTAGCTGGATGCACATGATAGCACACTTTATGCAATGCAACACTCATCCTCATCCATTATTTAACTGCAAACTAACACAGAGAAGTGTTGCACATGGTAACGTGTTGCAGTGAGTCAAGAACTGATGACAGTAATTAAGCTACTATGATTCCTCACAGAGAAAATATTTTATTTTCAAATTATTGTCACATTGAATTCAAATAGGAGATGATTTGTTGAGCTGATTTGTTCCTAACTGGATGAAGATGATTGTGTCTTTGCATGCTGCCATTGTGTTTTAAAAGTGTAGGTACCAAAACGACTCCCACTCACTCCATAAGAGAGACAACAGAAGTGGAGTGAACTGAGTGGCTTCTGCCCACAGCTTTGCCCTCTCTATCATCATCACTTCCACTCCTCTGGTTTGTTGCAGCCATAAAAAGAAGTGACAGACAAAAGGGAAATGCACTAGAGCAATTTTTAGTTTTCAGAGCAGCTAGCCTTGCCATCAGTACTGTAGTGTCAGAGTGTGACTCATAGCCCGGACCCCTGACATTCCTTCAGCAGAGCTTGGCTCCTCTGTCTTGTCTGTCAGTAAATGTCACAGAGCGTCTGGCAGAAAGCCTCCTGTCAGCAAGCTGAAGACGGCTCTTTGTCTGTTCACTGAAGGGACAGACATTGTCCCTCTGTCCAAAGAGACCCTCAGGGCACAGATTGTGACTTTCTGTCTGTTTTTTAGGAAGACAGATGGAAATTTGGAACCAATATAATCTCTTCTCTGTCAGTTTATTACTGTCTTGGTCTTCCTGACTGTGCTGATGTTATATTAGCATATTCCTCACATGCTTAGCTGAATTGTAAACAGGAATACTGATCACACAGGCTGTGATTTATTCACACCTCCACTGCTACTGTGAAGCTACAGAATTTATTTTGGTGTTTAAATTACAGTTTGTCCAACAAGGCAACAAAGTTATCAAGTAAATCTCAGGCTGTCTTGAGCGGATTAACAGGCTTCTACAGTACAAAACCCCTGTTGCAGCTGCACTGTCTAAGTGTCTGTGACAGTGTGTGCAGGCCTGTGAGAGAGTTTAATGAAATACCAAGCTACCACCTAATGCCTCTGAGTCATCAGACGTGCCTTGTCAGGTTTTTTATTGTTGGAGGCTACAGTATTTTCTCAGTTTTATAATGTCTGCTGGATAGGCTAGTTACACGGGGCCATTAATCATCATGTATCTGTGTATTTGTTGACTTTTTCCTCTGTAAAAAAAAAAAAAAGGAACCTGCATACATGCATGCTCTGCATTACTTTAGTGTCTATTCAACCAAGGCAACGCCCTGCCCCTCCTTTGCCCTGCGGGGGGACGTTAACCATTTCCATATCAGCTATGGAGCAAAATGAAAAGGGAGGTACTGCTCCTCCTCTGAAATTTCCAGACGTAGGGGAGATGAGTGTGGCAAGTCGGTATCCACACGTGTAGATCTGTGGTCACACATGATCAGCAGACCAGGGAAAAGATACCAAAGGGAGGCACTGCTGGAAACAGCGCGTCCGTAAACGACGGCAACCTGTCTGCAGACAAACACTTCAGAATTCAGTTCACAATATTAATGTGTAGACAGACTACATAAGATGCAGCTACTAAACCTTCAGCTATCAGATTCAGTACTGATACCAAAACGATATATTTTTGAATATCCTTTTTGTTTAAAATTAAGTTGTTAACATGTTCATATGGTGTTTTTCATATGTTGGAAGACACCATGGCTGGGCATTTCCACTTTTAAACTGCAACGTACTAATGGCAGTCTCAAAAACATGGATGCCTACTTCAGGGGTTTCACATGTAACAAACCTAAGGAACCAATCCTGTCAACATGTAGGGTGGGACTTTGTATATCATTAACCTTCAAATCAGTGTCTGGTTTAAATGTGTATGGCTGGATTACTCCAATATTACAGCTTATAATTGTGTAGGATGAAGTAGTTTTACAGTGTTTGAGCAGAGTCATAGGTGAGCTTAGTGTCCAGGCATGTGCAGTATTTTTATTGCATATCTATTTGTTGAGGCAGGAAAATTATTTGTTTTGGTAATTGTATTAAATCAACTAAACAAGCCTGTTTTGGGGGCTTCTAGTTTCAGGTTAATATTAGTGTTCTTAAGTAAACTGTTAAATGTAATAAACTACTTCTGCAAAACAGTTTGGGTTGAAAAAAATAAGTAAGAATAAACACAATAAATCAGCAGCGTAACAATGCACTACATTCTTTTTATATTTAATCAGGCTGTGCTGCTCCTACTCAGTCTATAATCTGTCCCATCAGTTCTAGCAGGCAGAGCATACATACCACACAAACAGTTATGAGGAACACCAGCTGTTTGACTGACTTTTTTTTTTTTCTTTTGGAATACAAATCATTTAAAAAATATTTGTACTAAACAAATATTTGCCAGTATTCCCCTTTCGTCCTCAAGAAACACTGAAAAGTATGTTGTTCTACTGCTGATTGCCCTCCTCAGTATATATCTGTATGTATACTTGGAATAATGGGGCAGTTGAGGTCGACATGTTGAGGTTTGATATCCAGGCGGAGGTGTGGCTAAGGTCATAAAAATATTGGAAATTGTAACTTCTAGTAAAAGTCGTCAACATAATTGAAGGGGTATCCACGTATATGCTGGTGGAATTTTCCTCTAATGTCTTCTAAGTGTTCAGCATGACAAAGTCAGCACTTCAGAAAATGATCGTCTCATGTCCAGTCAAGTTTTTACTTGTCGACGTTCTTCAGTGTGTCAGCAGACACCAGCTCCTGCACTACACACATACATATACTTGCTGCTCTCATCACAGTATGACTGATAGTGCTGAATGAATATAAAGAGTGATACAGAGGGAAATATGTCTGGGCTGCAGTAAGAGAAAGCAGAGGGACGAGCAAGGAAAACAAAACAAGGGATGGGTCAAAAAAGGAGGGAAAGGAGCCTCCCTTCTCTGTACAAGCCCCAACAACAGCCACTCCCTGCCTGGGATGTTCACTCCTCATACCACACGTCTATAAAATCTACTGGCATACACTTAGGATGAAGATGAACAACAGGGTGCTCAGAAATTCACCAGCAATGTTTGCTTAACACACAATGAACCTTTGTTTTATTGACCGAGTTAAATCCAGCACATATCCATATCCCACCTTCCTTCTGATTTGTCAACTGTCAGATTTGCTTCTCCTGTTTCATTACCTTTGTCTAAGAGCAGTTTCTTAGTTAATCCTCGCCTCTGCCTGTAAAGACACGCAGGGTGGAGCAGAAAGGGAAAGCCACTTAGGTGAAAACATATAAGGGCTCATGTTTATGTTTCTGTCTTCTTTCCAGCTCTGTTCTCAGAGAAGGTGAGGAACATGTCACCTGATGAGATCAGGATCCCACCTGAGCCACCTGGTCGCTGCTCGAGTCAACTGCAGGTACACACCTCCACTGTTAAACGTTCATTTAACCACATACATTTCACTTAGAGCACACCATTAATTCAATATACAGCTGCTATTGTCGTATGCTAGCAGTTTTTATATCGCCACCAAGGCCACAATTATGTCTGCTAATCAGACCAGAGCAGTGGGTGTGTGGGTTTAGTTGAAGATATGGGTTTTATTACAGCTTGGTGCCTTGTTGTTGTGTGTCTTAGTGTGGCTGTAGGCTTGTTTATGTGCTGAATAAACACTTTCCAGGTGGTAAATTCGTCTCACTCAAAGGGGAAAACTTGTCATTGGCTCCTAAGCAAGATGTCGGTGCCATAAGTGCAGACAGTCGACACCCGCTTCTTTGGCACATGTGCAAGGTTTCGAGTTAGCATTTCAACATCAAGACTTAAAGTTTATAACGTTAAGGGCTGAAAGCTACCTCGTCTTGGATGCTGATGCACTCAAAATAACCTGTTCTTGACGCCAAGTGAATAATTCTGTACTCACTCCCTCTGGGGTTAGAAATACATTCTGGTGGCTACATAAATTCTGAGACTCGCCCCTGTAATTAAACCAACACACAGTGTCATCTTCAGTCAGCTTCTCCCCACCACTGTGCTCTCTTTCTGCCGTTCTGCTGTGCATTGTGGAGCTTCTGACTCCAATAAGGTCTGTTTTGTGTGGAGCAAAGGCAGGTCAGGACACACAGCTGACTTAGTAAGTGAACAGCTCAGCAGTATCCCCTCTGGGCTGACACTCCCCCACCTTTCAGATGAACAACTAATGATTCACCTTCACTAGAACAGCCTGGATATCCCTGCCCTCAGGTCATGGAGGAGCAGGAACGCATGCACTCACAGTGGGGTTTAATTGGATTTCGCAATTATTCAGTTTTTACGATAAATTGGCTGTTTTTCCTGTCATTTCACTTCATTGCTGGAATGTATCCGTTTGTGAACTCTTTCCAAGTGCCTTTTGCAATCGTGCCCTGACCTTGGGGTTAGAATAATGACTGACATTCCAAGAAAATAGCCTTTTTTGGCTAAAAAAGGAAATAAAGCTACCTGCATTTATGTTCACCTGACACACTTCTCCAGGATTCTTGTGAATTATGAATTCTGTCTGTCAGAAGTAAAGGTGGAAGTAGTGTGATGCAGTAACAGCCACATAAAGCCCTGTTATGAGGAGGGGGGGTTGAAAACTGGGTCAGCATAAGTGTGTACCTTTAACACAAAAGACTGCTGTTCTTTGTCATTTACCGTCTTTGGTCAAGAATGGTCAAAATTGCAAAGACAGACCTGTCTAGACTTTGACTGATTAATATGGTTCAAGCTTCAGAAATGCAGAATCCTACATTTGTCATAATCCTTTTGCTAAACCTGCCCCGCCTGGTGAACACCCAAACTTCTTCAATCTTTTCATGCCCATGTTGTAACACAATCCTTCTGCAAGAAATGTGCATCCAAACCCAAGTTGAGAGAACCCTGATGTTATCACGGTTATTTTCTCAGACTTTAGTAATAATACATACACATAATATTAGACAACTGTTTTTACAGAAGTAGTTTTTTGTTGACGACTAAACTGAACTTAATGTGCAAAATTGGTAGAGTGGCCCTTTAATTAGTAAGTCAACCGAAACTTGATCTGCAACAGTTTGAAAAGTGTTTTAAACAGAGCAGGAATCCTGGTTATTTTTCAGCTTTTTAAATGTAAAAATCTGCTTTTTTAGTTTTTACATCACTATAAATGAACTATCTGTGGGCTATGTATTGATAATTGGCAAAATGTTGAATTTGAAGACTTCTAAACATTTCAACATGTTATAGACTTAACACTCAAAGAGTAATTGCCTAATTCATTGACATTGAATAATCTGATCAATCTATAAATGTTCGGTGCAGCTTTAGTTTTCTATTTTGTGGCTATGGACTTGGTACCCCCACCCCACCAAAAGCTTTAGTGTACCCTGTAGAGTTGGGGTTAATGTGATACAAATTGCTGCCACAGGTTTAATACCATTCCACAGACAGACTGTTGGAGGCCATGATGTTCAAAGAAATGTAACAATGTGCTGAGAAAAGCATTGAAGAAGACGACCGCTAGCACGCAAACATAGATGGAAACAATACCGGCTTTAGTCTACTCCAAAAATGCAAATGTTTCAAAAGGCTGAAGATGCTGGTTTGTTAGACCTCGAGGATACATGCACTTAACTTTAGACAAGAATCATTTAATGTAAACATAATGGGGCTGAATGATTTGGGGAAAATATGGAATTGCGATTTTCCAGAAATGTTGCAATTTCAATTTGAAGTCAAGCTTTGGTTCAATATTCGCTGTAGATTTAAAACATGATTGAACATTTCCACATGAAACGCTAACAAAAGTGAAAGAAATGATTTGTAAAACCATGGACAGGGCAGTCTAAACCCTGAGTCAGACACACTGCAAAATGTACGAGGTGTGGCTGTTAGTAATGAGACTGGGCTTATGCCAGTCAAACCACAGCATGCATGATGAACCACTCAGTGATCAATGGGTATAATTGACTTGCAGCAATCAAAAAATTGTTCAGCCCTAACTTTTTCTTTTCTCAAGATAATGTTGGGCACCCTTAACCAAGTAGCTTGTGTGCCTAACCGTAGCCACCACAGTGGTTAAGACTAGGTCAACCACTGTGGTGGCTATGGTTAAGCACAAAAACTTAGCTGTGAAAATCAAAAAAGACTCAACAGTCACCTTTTCATCATTTGTAGAGGTTAGGACCATGTTGTTTAGCCAATAGGGGTGCCAGGCCAGAAAACACACATCAACATAAGAGACATAGCAACTGGCTGCATACCTGTGTTTGATAAGGCAGTAACAAAGGACATAAACCAAAAGGACTCATTTTTAGGAGCAGCCCCTTCTTCCTTCTTGGTCCATGTCAGCCCTCTTGTACCACTGTGGACACTTTGCATTCATCTGCCAGCTCCCTGTGGCTTAGTAGAACCTGCTTGTCAAATATTTCTCAGAGGCATCACAAACTTCAGATACAATAGCTCCATTCACACTGACCCTTACCGGGCAGTGCTGATCATATATATAGGTCTTGTTTATTTGATGACACAGACATTGCATCCTGCCAAATGTCGAGTGTGGAAGAAGCTGAGTCAAAGCAGAGGTGTCAGTCTCTTCTCATTCAGGAATGACCTCCTGTCTGTTCACGTCCCTCATTGATTTGTTTGTTTGGTAACAGGAGAAGATCCACAAGCTGTATGAGAGGAAGCTCCATGGAGATTTTGACACAAACAGCCACATCCAGAAAAAGAAAGAATTTAGAAACCCAAGGTATGTACTCAGCTGAAGAACGCACCCAGACCAGTAAACACACACTCAGGCTGTCATTTACACATGATGTCAGATACACATTTTGGTATAAACACTAAACAAACACATGAAGATTTTCTGCCCACAAAATACACATTATGTACACATGTATCCAGATGTCTCTTTAAGACTTCCTTTGGTTTTCTTTCAGTATTTATGAGAAGCTCATTCAGTTCTGTGGTATAGATGAACTGGGAACCAACTACCCGAAAGACATGTTTGATCCTCATGGCTGGTCAGAAGACTCTTACTATGAATCTCTCGGTAAGCCACGTCATTTTTGCTACACATTTTCTTTCATGATAACAGCCCAACACTCATAACGGTGTTCTCTGTTTTTTTTAGCCAAAGCCCAGAAAGTGGAGATGGACAAACTGGAGAAAGCCAAAAAGGAGCGGACCAAGGTGAGACCAACAACAAAGAGAAGTGGATTACGCTGCTGTCAGTGCCGTTCTCTGAGTGCGTCAGGGGCAAGTCTCCACCAGCTGCACTTCATTTCTGCTTTACATCCTTTCATCAGACACAGAAATCAACATTGCCAAGTTGAGCTCTTGTAGCAGCAGTTCAGGCCCAGCCCAGTGCAGCTTTACAGCTCAGCCATGCCCCGTCAGGCTCTGCACCGGGTTTCCATGTAAACACAAACATCTTGAGCAGAAGTACATTTTAAGCCCCCTGGGTAAATCTTTCTTTGCTAGCTATCAAATTGCTTTCACTGTCTACCGTTTAAAAAGCTCTTACCAAGATAAATAGCATGTCAGGGATGATGTTTAGTAGGGCGAGTGATGGGTATGTCCATGGAACATGCACATGTGGATAGAAAACAGTGTGATAACATGCTATTGTGCTTCTAAGCTATATTGGCAGCAGCATTCCTGCAGTGGCTCCAAGTTAGAGACTGGACTTGAATGAACATGCACTCTACAGGAGCTGTTCTGTTCTCTAATGTGAAATGCAGTCGGTGTTATGGAGGCTACAGTACTGTCGAGATAAAAGTCATACAGATTGGTTGCATATATGCAGTTGTGCAAAGGTTTAACAAGTGACTTTCTTTCTGTCGCTCACACCGTTGATCCCTTCGCCGTAGATCTTAAAGTACAGCTCCTCAGTGACCAGCAGAAGCCAGTTGGACAAACAAAACACATCAAACAGTACCAGTAATTTAAAGCAGTGTTTCAATATGTTTGTGTGTTCTTCAGATCGAGTTTGTCACGGGCACTAAGAAGGGCACCAACCCCTCCAGCACAGCAGCTTCTACCACCAGCAGCACCACCACCACCACCGCCACAGGTAAACTCTACCACTGCAGCACCTGACAGCTTAGGACTCTTTTAAATATGGCAACTTTACTTGATCTGGTAACATCTGGGTAACACTTCCAACCCTGTCTGAGTTAGAAGCTCTCACATAAACACTGAGATTTCAGCACACTTTCAAAATACTTGAAGCTGTTGAGGAGTTTGTCAGTTCTGTTTGTCAATTTGAAGTCAGACCTTTTTAAATTATAAACACTGTAGGCTATAAAACAGGTAGAAATATTTGATCTTCTTTTTTTATTAAGAAATGATATTAGGAGATTTTAGAGCACTGATTAGATTAGAATAGATTAGATTATAAAAGTGGTCTAGATTTCTCTGAACTCGTCATGATCATTAAGTAAGCCCCAAAAACTTCTCAGGATGAAAGCAAAAATACAGAATTCTGTCTTGTGAAATGACTAAAACTGTTTTGCAGAATATTATGCATTCATGCAGGATTTCATTTGCTCATAATAAGATGAATTAAAAATGAATGCAGGGTATTTAAGCCACACCAAAAAGCAGTCATTTAAATCCACCTCTTGATATCATTGTCATGTTTTAGATTTTTCAGATTGTATTGAGTCAAATCCCTTGTGTCTAAATAGCTAACCCAGTATTTCATGTTTAAATGGAGCCTTTAGAAAACATTTGCTAAACATTTTAGGTTCAAAAGCCCAACAGCCATGACTCAAACAGATGCATGTAGCTGCAGGTAAGAAAATGTGGATTAATTGTGCCCAGTGTAGTTTTTGTAACAAAAAGCATTGTGTGTGTCCTTGAGGTTCAACAAACATTTCCCTCCTTGTATAATATTTGCAAAGCTTATTAAGGATTTCAACTCCAGCATTATTTCAATCCATGTTTCTTAGCTAGCTGTCATCTTCATCCCTGGTTTGTAGGCCCATTGTTGTTACTACCACCTGTAGGTCAGTGGTACAGTGTGAGACCATCGGCAGGAGCGTGTGCCTCATGCTTTATGTGTCCTTGTTGTGACAAACAAAACCTCCACTGGACATCTTTGATCCAAGTCATGTCAGGCCTTTTCTAAGCACAGCTGCTTACACCCTGACCTCCGCTCATTGACTCCTCCCCCGTTTCCTCTGACCAGCAGACGCCCAGAAGAGGAAAAGCAAGTGGGACTCTGCGATCCCTGTGACCCTGGCCCAGCCCACCCTCATCACTACCACGGCGACCCTGCCGGCTGTCGTCTCCGTGACAACCACAGCTAGCGGCACCAAGACCACGGTCATCTCTGCGGTGGGCACCATCTTGAAAAAAGCAAAGCAGTGAACACGAAGCACAGGGAGAACCATGTTTGTCTATGACTGACATGAATTGACAGACCTGTGTTGTGCTGCACTCATGACTTAAAGATGCAGAGAGAGGCCAAAAGAACTGATGGACACTCGGTGTATGTTTTCAGAACCAGCCTACAAATGCCGTCTGCTAGACAAGGACTATTCTAAAGACTAAACTGCCTTCTTTCTCTGGGATTGTATCTGCACTACTGCATCATGAAGCCAAATTACCGGTTTGGTGAAAATACTCATAGGCCCTCCATAAATCTGATGCATGCAGATCTCATTCGATGAAACTCGTTTGTCATTCATTTTTTTTATGTGCTGGCAGCAGCTGATAGTATAAATCAGTTAAAGACAATGGTTGAATATGGAAGAGTCCCAGACTCTGGTAGAAATGTCTGAAAAACTGTTTATTTTTATATCCATAGGTCTGGTGCAGTATTTTCATGCTTCCAGTAGCAGTTTTGTGTTCTAGCTCAACATGTGCATACATTTTTTCAGCATTCTTTTTTTCTCCTGTGACAGTGACCGACTCTGAGGCAAGACTTGTTTTTACACTTGTACATATATGTATTGTGGATAAGGTGAATAAATGGATCAGATGTTGCCTTTTCAGTTCTGTTCTCATCTTTCTTTTGTCATTTTCACAAACTTTTTTCATCAATTTGAAGCCACTTTGTACAGAAAGTGAAGTCGTCTGCAGTGCGCTGAATCAGAAACAGGCTGGTGTTTAGTTCGCTATTCAGCCCAGGTGAAGAAGGTGTTTGTGTTGCTTCACATTTAGCTGTTTTAAACAAAGCTTTCCATTTTTGTATTTTACTGTGGAACACTACACATTTATGGGGCAACAAGCTCTGTTGACGGCAGACACTGGCCTGAAGAATCTCTTTAGCTTTCATGCTGACACCCACAAACACATTCACACAGCTTCTGTCTTCTCTCTCGGGGAAGGCATGTGTGTTCCAGGTGGAGGTGGTGCTCTTTTTCACTCCACATCTGACTTCTGTCAAAAGGAACATCAAGAGGTCGGGGTGTTTCTGAAGCACCACAGAAGGTTAAAGTTGATATCAGTGGGCCCCAAGCCTTAAAGACAAGTTTTTTTTAAAAGTACATATTCTTTGATAACCTTTCATACTGTGGTATTCTTAAGTTGGGTGCAGTCCTTTTACTTGCCTAACTAAACACCACAACTATGCAAAGATGACTTCCTTGTGTTCTATTTGTGTTTATTAAAACCTAACCCCCCACTTTCAGTAGTATTAATTAAAAAAAGACAGCCAGTACTACAGCCTTGATTTTTATAAACTAGACTGGGTGGATATTAACTTGTATTCCCCTTAAAAAGCACTTAATTAGATTAAACATAAGAAGAAAAAAAAAAGCTTTAACATTTTGTATTTTTGGATATTTCAGAATATTGCAGAAAGTGATCCAAGCCTCCAGTGAGATCTTGGAATTAAGAGCTAACAGAGGTCGGGAACACAGATGGAAGCTTCGACCTGAGTCACATATGACATTCTGTTGAATCATCCCCACGTTTGGCCATGAGCTGTAGCAGTAGACATGCATTTGGTACAGTAAATGAACAAATATCCACGCTCTCCTTGTAACTCAACATGTTTTTGCAGAGCCTGGAATGCAAATACAGTTATCACAACAACTACACTGCAGGCTCCGTTATAGACGACTCTCTGTTTTGTTTATGCGGCATTCACCCTTATTTCCACAGATTGCAGAATAAACAACTTTCACGCTTGAGTGATTGAGGCTTAAGGAAAATACAATGAGAGGCGGAAACTGAAGCCTATGGGATGGTTCCTTCAACATATCTGATTGATACTATGATTATAGGAAGTTATTTCCAATGCACATGCAGACACTTTGAATATAAAATAGGTTAAGTCCTCAAAAACTACATGCTTCAGTTTTTACATTTTCAATCAATCAATGCTACAGCCATGTGTTAAAAGTTATATTTAAAGTAAACTGGACTTACAGTAAATCGATATTATATTTTGACGTTAACTTTATTTAAGTATAAAATGGTGGTATACCCACAACAATATGTGAACTTAGCTACAATTTTAAATGAATTCCCCCTCTTCATAGGTTATAGTTTAATAGGCACAATAAAAATATGATTCAAGAACCACAGTGGACTGTAAACTGTGATCAGCAGATACAAACTCCCTGTAGGAATGTTGGTGGGATGACTCACCGAGAGGAGATCTACATCACTGTAGCTGTGTGTGTGTGTGTGTGTGTGTGTGTGTGTGTGTGTGTGTGTGTGTGTGTGTGTGTGTGTGTGTGTGTGTGTGTGTGTGTGTGTGTGTGTGTGTGTGTGTGTGTGTGTGTGTGTGTGTGTGTGTGTGCGCGCGCAAACTGT
>OMNN01027220.1:0-22043 GCA_900302755.1 Chromis chromis
GTTGCACTTTTTTTAATGAAGAAAATGTAATAATTTGGTGCATTATGTAACAACTTATTACAAAAGGCGGCAATGTTTATTACATATTGCGTTCAAGAATTTTATTACAAAATGTGTCAGATTATTACAAAATGTGGCGTTATTACATAATGAGGTGAAATTTTATTACATTATTACATAATGCGGCATTATTACATAATGTGGCGCTACAAGGCCTTCTATTCTATTCTAGACTGCTGATCATGAAGGCACACAGTACAAATCATACAGAAAAGCTTCTTTGACATTGTATTTTATTCAAAAACTTGGCTGGAACAGAGAGCTGTGTGTAGATTTCAGACATATGCAAAAAATCACATTTTCCGTAGCACATTAAAAGGTGCAAAAAAGTCAAGGGCTGCACAAACCTTTGCATAGGACTAAACTCTGCAGGAGAAATCAGCCTCAATAGGACAAATACCGACCGAACATGTGGAACATGTGTGTACATGCAGTATAGAGCTAGAAGCAGTAAGACGGACCGTCCTAAGAAACAGTCCAGACCTTTATAATCACTACATTACTGGGCTGCTTCAGGTTGTTATTGCTGAATGGATGCGTTAGTCAGGACACATCCGGTTTCATTTTACTGTCTGAAATCACTTTAACACCGCTGTCATGTAGGAAATATATAAAAAATATATATATGTATATATATGCAAGACCATTTCACGCACTTCACGCCAATGCACTACCTAATTAAACAGCATTTTTCAATTAAGAGGTTTGACTGCAGGAATAAATACAGTATCAGGGCAAGTTTTGGAACAAGTGATATACGTCAGATGACTAAATATGAGTGCTTAATATTTGCCCACACTGTTAAAATATGCATTTATTCAAATATCACAATTTAAGTATTCTGCAACTTGGAAACCATACTAATTACAATGATTCATTCTAAGGTTTTTATATTTAGTTTTAAAGGACATTTTAGGACACAATCTTTACTCGCTTCTTGTCGGAATGGTACGATCCATTTACAGCAGCAGCCGGTTAGCTTAGCTTGGCAAAAACGGTCAATAAATCCACCAACAGCAGCTCCAAACCTCACAGACCTACACAATATAGTCCAGTTTGTTTAATTTGCACAAAAGCAGGAGTGCAAAAATGAAAATTTGCCGCATTTATTGAGGTTTGTGACCGATTGTTTCGTGGCTCTTTGTGTTTGGTAACAAAACAGGCCTTTCCCAGTGAGGCCACAGAATTCGGGCACATAACCCCAATAAAACAGAGAAATATCTTTTTAATGCTTGTAGCGCCACATTATGTAATAACGCCACATTATGTAATAAAGTTTCACCTCATTATGTAACAACGCCGCATTTTGTAATAAAATTCTTGAACGCAATATGTAATAAACTTTGCCGCATTTTGTAATAAGTTGTTACATAATACATCAGTTATTACAAAATGCGGGTGTTACACTTTTTTTTTAATGAAGAAAATGTAATAATTTGATGCATTATGTAACAACTTATTACAAAATGTGGCGTTATTACATAATGAGGTGAAAATTTATTACATAACGCGGCGTTATTACATAATGTGGCGCTACAAGCATTAAAAAGATATTTCTCTGTTTTATTGGGGTTATGTGCCCAAATTCTGTGGCCTGAAAATGTATTACATAATGCGGCGTTATTACATAATGTGGCGCTACAATGCTTCGCTTTTTGTGTGCAAACAAACAAGACATCAGCTGTTAACTGGCGAGCTTTGAAGGTGCAGGTCGGCAGATTATGTTTCCTTTTGAAGCAGCTGGGACGCCCGATTCTTCCTGCTTTTAGTCCAAGCTAAGCTAAGCTAAGCTAAGCTAAGCTAAGCTAAGCGGCTGATAGTTGTGTGTTTCTCTGACATCCAGTTCAATCTTCTCATCTTTCTCTCTGCAAGAAAGCGAACGATTGTATTTCCGAAAATGTCGAACTTTTTAAAATGACAATCAGGTTTTGTCTTTCACTCAACAACATGCACACAGACGACATCCAGTAATAAAAATCAACTTTAAAAGTCAGCTTAGTGTCCGTACAGTAGGTTTTGCTGTAGAAGGCCACACTGTTGAATGCAGATTCAAGACATGGTCAGCTGGTCTGTGATCCACAGCTAAACAGGAACGAGGGATTGCAAATAATATTCACCGCGTTTCGACTCCTTCGGCCCGCCGGATGCTCTTCCTTTGACCTTCTTTAAAATCACGCATGGAGGACGTGTTGGCGTCCAGACTCAAAATGGACCGGCGGGACTAACACTCCTCCCATCCTCAAGGGGGTAAAGATTATATTCAAAGTGCTATTTACATACATACACGTTTATTTTGTCAAAAAATAACCACTCTATTTAATAAATTAAAAGTAACAAAAAGCAATAGATCGTCTCGAGATTATAACTGATAATTCTTCAAAGGTGAAAAATAGAATTTAAGGAATATAAAATACACAGCTTTGCAAAAAAAAAGACGGAAAATAAAACGACGCTAACACCCAAAGAGTTTCTCAACCTTCTCCGGCCCTGAAGTTTTTTATGATCCCAGGTCATCATGCATCAATCAGTATCAATACGTCTGCTTCCAAGTGGTCCTGAAAGGTTGCGAAACTTTGACCAAAGCAATAAAAACAGTAATACTTTATGCATTTACATACGTAGACCTTTCAAGATGCTTAACAATCCTGTAAGAGTATATCAAAGAGCGTTCTTCCTGTCCCAGAATCCCCCACTGACACTCCTCCGACACTCACGTGGCTGGGTGGGGGGGGCGGTATTGCTATTAAAGTGCGTTGAACCTCCTTCTCGGACTCCCGTCAGACCAGGCTGAAGCCCTCGTACTGCTCCACGGCCTGAGTGAGCCGGCGGTGCAGGATC
This sequence comes from Chromis chromis, assembly GCA_900302755.1. Classification (NCBI taxonomy): domain Eukaryota; kingdom Metazoa; phylum Chordata; class Actinopteri; family Pomacentridae; genus Chromis; species Chromis chromis. Next base: position 2,899 of record OMNN01027220.1, read on the forward strand.
TCTTTGGTCTGGTAGCGGGGCATGTCCAGCAGGTTGTAGCAGGTGTGGGCCACCGGCAGGTAGTGCTCCTCCGCCGTGGTGGACTGGATGACGATGCGGAGGCTCTCCATGCCGTGGATGGGGATGCGGTCGCTGCCGGTCAGGAACACTGCAGGCAGGAGGCACAGTTAAAACCAACCAACCCCTTTATATAGATCAGCCACCACATCATGACCACTGACAGGTGAAGTGAATAACATTGATCATATTGGTACTATGTGGTGTTCTGCTGGAGAACCTTGATGAGACTTAGACACCCAAATAAACATTGTCCCAGAACAAGCACACTCCCTCATGCAAATCCCAAATGTCACTGGCCTACCCCCACAGGAAAATGCACCCCACCACATGGCAACAACATCAACCAATCAGGAACATCTTGAGGAACATGACAATGGCCCAAGATGTTGATTTGACCTCCAAACTTCCTAGAGCCCATTCTGATCAAGCATCAACAGGATGCAGTGGAACAAGTTGGATTGACAGAGGCCTCACTGCACAAGCCAGAGTACCCAAAGGATCCACTGCCCTGGTCCTGGTGCCAGACCCCATAGGACACCCTGAGAGGTCCTCTTGTCCATGCCCAATGGTTCAGAGCATTTTTGAGCACATAAGGGGGACCAACACAACATTAGGGAGGTGGTCATAATGTTATGCCTGATCGGTATATGTGCATAATTGGAGATGGAAAGATCTTTATTGACTCACATTGAACTTATTGTTTCTGTGTCTCCGTTGTCTTTGTCTCCGGACAGCATCACAGCACCAGTTTGCATAAAATATTAATTACAAATTTCCTGGGTAAATTTTATATGAAATTTCCAAAGTTTGCTTGAAAATCACTTGATAATTATATTAAAGCACATCTATTCTGTGCAAATGGGCTGTAATCCATATCGGTGACTTTTCCCCTCTTTAACTAAATATAAAGTTTGGTTTTTATTGTTTGTTGCTTGACACTTCCCACAGAGCACCTGTGAAACCAACAGAGTGGGTGTCAGTGTGCGCAACAAAAAGGTATAATGTTGAGTCATCAAGGGATTAATTTAACCGAGTTTTCATAGTGGTGCTGTTTATTATCGCTTTCGCATGTATGCTGAAGGCCATGAATCCCTGAACACTCAGTAACCTGTGTGTTACCTGTTGACTGAAACAGACCTATGCTAATGAATGATCTATGAGCTCAGAGGCAATTAGACCCGCAGCACAGTGAGCATGTATCACACCATACATGAACTCCTCTCACACACTAACAGAGGCTCCTCTTTAATGTGCAAATGCACAATAAAGCTCCTGTGAATCAGTTTTTTCTTTCTTTTACCGGGTTTTTCTTTCCCCTTTGAGAAAAGCACACGAGGGTTTGCGTCACTCTGTCTCCATTCATGTGTTTTAACAGCTCTCCAGGCTCTTCTTCGTCATTCAATGCTCTCTCTTGACTTATTTTCTGATCACTTTTGAGCCGGCAATTAAAAGTTTCCAAAAGGGAACGACGCAAAAAAAAGGAGGAAATGTTTCTGCATTGAGGCATTTGATGAATATTTCCCTTCAAGAGTTAGAAGAAAAAAAAGTCTTATTTGTACTTTGTCACCTCTGAAGCGCCGGGGTTGTGTCGAGGTTGCAGGGAGGGGTGAAAATGAATGGATGGGACGCCTCACCCACACATCACCCATTTACACCCGTCACATAGAGAGAGATGGCAGCAGAGAGGACTGGAGTGCTGTTGAGTACAAAGTGAGGCAGTGAAGGAATGAAATAAATATAAAAAAAACCTGAGAGGCGGTTGTGTGTACGTGGCTTCAGGAGGCTGCGGGTTTGACTTTGGAAACCATTTTGGTTGTTGAACACCAGCACCACACTGTTTGGTCTTCCAAAGAGGTGCACTGTGGCAGAATTACTGCATATTGCCTATGACAGCGATAACAACTCGCCGCATATTGGGATTATACTGCTGTGTGAAGTCTTGGCGCCCAGCATATTAAATATGCATGAATGTTTGAAATGAATTTTGGGGGATTTTTTTTCTCCCCCCTTTTCTCCTGCCCCCTCCCCTTCATTGTCAAACTATATAATCATATTCCTGTCTATTAAAATTCAGATGCATAATTTAAACATATGACAACGGGGCTGTGAAAGAGAAGGTTTCAGTTCAGCAGCTGGCAGCAAGGTTGCTTTTGATGAGCGCCGCATGCTAAATTGACATTGTTGTGTTGGGAAAAAAGCCAAGCAAACAATAAAAGAAAGAAACAATCCTCCAAAAAAAAATTTCACCCTTCTGAAATTCAACGCCACGACTTCAAAAGCGTGACACAGAAACATATTGGCAGATATGAAATATTCAGCAAGGTTACAGCGAGGCTGCAGCAGGTGGAAGCGCACTGTTGTGTTGGCAAACACCTGTCAATCTGCGCTTGTTTCACACTCTTTAATTTGAGTCAATGGCTTTATCGGCATGACAGTTGTTCAGAAACTATTCTGCCAGGAGAAGAATGTAGGTTACATTTTAACAAACAGAAAAACAATTTACGGGTTCAAACCACAAGCATTCAGACTTTGCGTTATGTGTGTGTGTGTGGAGTCTGACAGCGACAGCAGACAAATGAAATAATCAAACATGAATTGAAAGTTGGCGTTTAGTCTGTCTGAAAACTCCACAAGAACAAAAAGGGGAAAATATAAATATCAAATGTAAAGAAGAAAGAGCGAATGTAAAGACATACACAATGTAACATAAATCTGTAAACATGCAGACGCTGAAAAGAAAATTGAAAACCTTGAAATAGTGTCAAAACATAAAGGATCTCCTACGCTGAGTTTAACAGAATGTATTTCATCTGTCCAAGATGACAACTCAGATGGTTTCACCTGATACATTTTGGAGGAAAAATTATTGTTACGTCTTCACTGGCTGCCAATGTCTCGTCTATTAATGCTGTGGAATAAATGTTGTACCTCAGTTTAGGCAAGAAAACACTTGAAGTCTGGTGAAAGAAGTCTTTTGAGTTGCTAAACTTAAACACAAAGATTTTAATCTTGCTTCTTACGAGGAGTCGACAACCTCAACACTTTTACCCCTTTTCCACCGAGCTGGTTCCAGTGCTAGTTCGGAGCCAGAGCCTGATTTAGCACCAGTTCTTTGTGTTTCCACCGGCTCCAGGTTCTAAAAACTGGTGCTTACAAGCACCAAGTCTAGGGGCTGGGTTATCGTGACCAACGATCAACGGTGGAAAGGGACACACAAGAGGTAATTTGTGTCCTTTTTCTCCAGGACGTCCCTGGTCCGATCGCAGATGTATTGGAATGACTCCCGGGACACACGGAAGTTTTGAACAAACTGTTGGAGCTGAAATCCAGTACAATTGTGTCCCACCAGTAGAGCGATCGCGGATGTGTCCAGGCAACGGGTGACCTCCGCTTCGCAAACAGCCTTAAGACCATCTATAAAGATAAACATAGATATTATCATCAACTTATTGCGTTTGTTTAACTGCTATGTAATTGATGCAAGTCGTTTTACGGTGACACAACTTGGCTCCTTGCCAATGGAAAAGCAAACAGGTTCTTAGGAGGAACGAGATTTGAACCAACTAAGCACCAGCACCGAACTAGCACCTGGTTCTTCTTGGTGGAAAAGGGGTATAAGTCTCATCAACACAGATGCCAAAATCCAAGGTTTTCCAGCAGAACACCACATAGTACCAATATGATCAATGTTATTCACTTCACCTGTCAGTGGTCATAATTTTGTGACTGATTGGTGTATATTATACATTAGAACTGTTAGACAAATTCTCTCATCTCAGGGTCTTAATGCATTTCATGTTAAATCATTGCCTTTTTTTTATTTTGTTGAAGTACGATACACAAAAATGATATTCAATTGTTTCAAGCTTCTGCCAGGTAATTTCTAACAGCAGCACTTGAAGCTCTGTGGTGTTAAATTCTTTTTCTAATCTTTGGTAACAGTTTTCTGATTGAGGCTTTTCCAACAAACGGTGCAGAACAGATATTAAGCTATGAAATCCAGCAAACTCATGCCTCCTCAAGAACAGGTGGTGCTCCTAAAACCACCAATTTGCGACAAGTTAAGAGGGTTGGTGACTTGGAACACTCTTACGAGTAAACTTCAGAGTGATTTAGATTAAAAATACAAAAAAAAAAGTTTGTGCATGTGGCCCAGTGTTTGAAGTGCAACACAATTATGGTTGTATATATGCTAGTCGACTATATTAAATGCTGAGAGTTGTGAAACAGGTGCAATGTTTTTAGAGTGAGTTTTAGAATAGTACAGGTTCATATTCATGTAAAATGAAACTGCAAAGAGGCTGAGTAACTCTTTCTATAACTCTAACACTTTCTATTCTATGCCTTTAAACTTCCATTGTGAAGTTCAAACAAGGTTTAAAGTTTGCTTAATAGGTTGGATTTTTGAAAATAGTAATTTAAAAGTGTGCACCTTGAAGATTGAGGCTGAAAACTTGCAGGTGATGCTTCCATTTGACGTTTTCTACAGAACTGGGCTGACATGAATGTAGTCGGTTGTGATCTTTCAGCATCTTTTTGTGATTTTTCTGTATGTATGTATGTATGTATTTTTCTGTACATCTTTTCTAGGGTTTAATTTTAGACCACACTCTGAACACGGAGTTAGTTGTTAGCGCCCCTCTGAATTTTTAAAGCAGCCCAGACTGTTAATTGACAGCCCCGTCTTTCTGTCAGAAACTTGATTCAAATTTTGTTCAACACTTCTTGCAAATTCAAAGTCAAGATGTCAGAGTTTCGGTTCTTTTTTTTAAACTTACAAATAGGGCTTACACACATTTTTCTCTGGGGTTCGGCAATGGTGCATGGATCCATCCAGCTTAATTGACAATAAAATCGTTACAGCATCTCCATGAAGACTTCAGCTGTCTACGTTTTGCTCCCCGACTAACCATTACTGCCCCTTTGCAGAATATTCAAAAGTGGTCAAGAAAGAAGTTTATTTGCAAAGCACATTTTTAAACACAAGACCATTCGAAGTGCTTTACATAAGTGATAGAAGACATTTAAAACATTTAAAATCACATTGAAGTAGAAAATCAAACTAAATAACGATAATGAGGAGTCTGCTTACAGCGCTTCATGTGCAGAAAATTTAATAAAGGGCATAAAAGTGAGTTTCAATGCTTTCATCCATTATGCATTAGTACTTTAAGCCCTTTTTAAAACAGCAGTTGATCTGTGTGACTGTAATAATGTCTCTAAACTGACATTCCTAACATGAATACCCCTTAGGCATGCTGTTTTATTGTTGAATGTGAACACAAACCCCCACATGTTTTTGTGCCTTCCACACGGACCATACAGTAGGTTGATAACATTTTTCTGCACTATCTGCACAAACTGCCCCGAGATCTAATCAGCCCACAGTGAACATCTCTGTTGAGACCACTGTACACCAGATAAGCCACAGAACCATTTCTCTCCACTCCAGTTCATCCTCCTCACAACACGCACAGCGCTGCAGGGCTCAATTTTTGATCCAATTTAAGTGTACATGGTAACCTTCGGCTATATGAATCTTAATGTTTTATTCCACTGGCACGCTGTCGACTGTTAAAGCCCTTGTCTCTGTATTACCAGTTCTTTAGATTCAGACAAAAAAACACAAAATCAATTTGGAAACAAAACTTTAAAAAGGGTTCAACAACCTCCCACAAAAGTTCTTTTTAATGAAACAGCTAATCAACAATTGACCCACCAGCAATTCTTGAACATAACGAATAAGACATCTGAGCTGTAGTGGTTGTTACTTATTCCCAGTCTTCATTATTTCTTTGAATCCATGAATACATACATTTCATTCCCTATATCATCTATCCCACACAATACATATAAGCAACATTGCTATTTTTAGCTACTGGCTATCTTCACTCTTCTTCTCACACTTTGTATCATCAGTTTCTGTCAGTATGGGAAAACTAAACCTCTAACAGGCTTTCATGTTGTCCTCTTCAGTGCTCTTGTCAAACATCCGCTGCTGTCTCCTGGATGGATCATTGTTTCCCAACCTCTGGTGAATCACTGCCCCTTCACGTTTATGACTTATACACACACTCAAACATAAAAGGTAAAAGATAAAAGCACTCCTGTTTGTCATTATCCGTTGATATGAATTTCTCTTGAGGCACTTTCTCTCAGACACACATAAACATCCTGATTGTCCCCATCATGGCACTGAGAGCTTCTTCTTTCTTTAGTGTATTTACTTTTTTTATTGATTGGACAAAGGCAACTGTATGGAGGACGAGAGAACTCAACGCACTGCAACTTAAGAAAACAACTATGGAATAAGACAAACGTAGAAAACATCTTGATCAGTTTCACCCACACAATGAACCAACTAGACAAATGTGCTGCAAGTAGCGCAGATGACAAGTTTGCTTCCAGGGCACAGAAATACTCAGCTGGAACACACTTTTTGTGACTTCTGGAGTTCAAATGGACTACTAGTCAGTGGTGTTGGAGAATGAGCTAAAACGTAACGTTGTTTTTGGTTTATTTTATCATCATGATGAAATATTATAGCAGATATCTGCTGATAACCGAGCCTTAGAGGCAGAATTTGTCCAAACTAACATTAAACCCACGAAATTTCCCTGACCTGTCAGAAGTGTGGGGTAACAAATATAATACTGCATTACAGCCAATAAACATATGACCAACAAAAGCTATAAGGATAGTACATAATGTGGGATATAATGAGCACACTAACATATCATACTTTAAAATGTATTGATTTAGTTAAATTTAGAACTGCACAAATAATTTTCAAAGCAAGCAACGACTTAATCCCTAATAACATACAACTGTTCAGAAGTAAAATTGCAGAAAAAAAGAAGAAATTTTCTTCTTTTTAAAAAAAAAAGAAGCCATTTGCTAGTATTAAGAGTCAATGTTTATCAATATGTGGGATAAACTTATGGAATGGTTTGGATGATGAGCTCAAATTGAGTACAACTATAAAACTATTTGTTTTGATACTTTGGCATGTCTGAAATAAATAAAATAAAATGAAAAAATGAAATGAACTCTAAGTCTACATTCTATATGTTGACAGAGAAGTTTCTACAAACTGACACCCCATTCCCCTGAAGGGCCTGAGCTCTCTATTTTTAACTTACTAATGTGACATATACACACGCGCTAAGCTTAAACCTGAGAATACATAAACATTTAGTCTATTTATTTATACAAATATAAGTAACTGACTATGACTATGAATGATTAAATTTTGAATAAATGATAACTTACAAAGCTTATGTTTAGGATAGCTCCAAAAATCTAGCAATTTTATACAAATACATTTGTAAACAGTCTTTTACATCACTGTGTGCAGCTAAAAGGGGCATAAAATGAAGCAAGATTAATGAGTTAGTGAGGTATGTCGAGTCTAAAGTCAGAGTTTTTAATGCCATAAAGGTGCATCTTTGTTAACCTGGTAACATATGCTTAACAGCTAACCTGCTACAGAGGAGGTTATTTTCAGAGTTAGAGATTCAAATGGACTGAAAGAATTGCCACCCTCTCACCAATTATTCTCCTGATCATATTCTGCATGAGTATTATTGATTCCCAGCTGAGGGAATACATTACATATGCAAACCTGTTGAACAAACCGTTACAGTAGTGCAAACTGTATGCTTCATGTAGCCATGGTAACCTACATCTAATCAGTCGGAGATGCAGAAAACATAAATATGTTTTTACGGTACACTTGATTGGGATTTGTTGCCAAGTCTGTTTTACACTACTGGTACTGCAGCTAATGGATCAGAAAATCTTAGTCTATTGGTATTTATCACAGAGGATATTCAGTCATAACATTAATGTTAGTGTTAATGTTTGTTGAGCCAGCTAATGTCAAACTTGCTTTGTAGTGCAACCCCACATCCAACATAAATAACAATGATTAAATCACATATTGAGTGTGTGAAAGGGGTGAACTTCATCATAAACACACCATGAAGCATAATCAGTTTGTCTGTTTCCCTGTATCAGTTATCTAAAAAGTGGGCTGTCGTATCTCTTTGGGCTGATAAAAATCGCTACTCATCTGAAGGTGGTGGGACCAAAATGAACTCTAGCTTTGAACTTACTTGTGCTTCCTTGCAAACATTCAGTGTGCATTGATTAGATCTTGTGCAACTGGTGCAGCGACACACATAATCTGATAAACCCCCTGTATGGTTGCGCACAAGGGTACACAAAAACTCTTCTGTGCTTGAGAAACAAACATAATGTACTGTGGTTACAACTGCAGCTGATACAGAGTCCACGTTTGTATATTGTAAAGCAGTATGAGTTCTAGTCTGCAGATACTGTAGCAAGCTGGGAAGTTCAGTGTTCTTAAGGATCTTGCAAACTCCCAACTTGTGAACCACTATGTTCAAATTTTTTATTTAAGGTAAGAGTATAAGGTTGGTGGTTCAGTTTAGATACCAGAACAGGAGAAGTTTGATTAGACTGGACAAAGCCTGTGAGTTAGGCACTGTTTGGCATTAGTTAGTTTCCGAACCAACTACACTGTTAAAAAAATAATAATAATACAGAAAAAAATCTGTTTAAAAAAATCTATGAACATTTGGCAGCAAATGTTCCAGAAAAAAACATGTTAAAAATGTGCAAACTTTCATAGTCAAAGAGTGAAAAAAAGTTTAAATAAAAATGTTTAGCAGTTTAATATGCAGTTAAACAGTGTAAATTCACAGACAGATATTGTAAAAGAAGGAATTACTGTTCTACTGTTTTGTTGATGTTTTTGTGTGATTTTACTACATATTATCTTTAATTTGACAAAAATGAAAAATCCATAAAATAAGTTAAAAAATTATTCACCATTTTTCAAATAAACCTAATAAACAGAATGTTTCAGGGTGCCCTGATAGCCTAATGGTTATGTCGCGTTACCCACGTGCAGAGACGTAGCGGCTGTCCCCGGTTCGATTCCGACCCCGGGTGCTTACCGCATGTCCTTCCCCACTCTCTCCTGTTTCCGAATCTATCCACTGTCCTATTCAATATAAAGGCCAAAAATAAATCTTTTAATAAATAAAAATAAACAGAATGTTTCTATCAAATAATGGCAAATATCTTTGAAACAATAGTTTTTGCTGATTTAAATACAGCAGAAAAATATGGAAAAATAATATTTTTACAGTCAAATTTTGTAAAAGAACAACTTACCATTTATAAAACTACAGAGTTCTGATGTGGTCATTATTTGCAGTTTTAGCCTGTGTATTTATGGTTTATTCACATTTAAATTAATGCATGTTTTTGATGATTTCACAAGTTATAATCTGTACTTTAACAAAAAATGGAAAATCTGTAAAGTAACAGTCAATTATTTAAAAAATACAGTTAAAAAACGGTTTCAAAACATTAATTTTTTACAGTGTACCCCAAGTCCCCCTTTAGTTTTGCAAATAAATACTTTGCACTAACAATGTTTTAATCACAAGCTCTTCATCATCACCTCACATTTAAACCAGATCCTCATTCTGTCTGCTTCTCTCTTCTCCTCTCTCCGCCGAACACAAACGGGCTGTGACAGATAATCTCTGCATCAGCTCATCTCGGGCCCACTCTCCATGAAGGGGCTTCTCAGGTGTCCTAGATTTGCACGGGGCCTGTTCCACTTTCAAAGGGTCATGTACATACAGTGAGGAGTGCGTCACTGTGGAGTGGTGAATACTACACTGGTGGGAAGGTTGTCTGTGTAGTAGGAGGCTTGGATGTGCTGATAAGGTTTATTCTGGGCAGAAATGAAGAAAGGAAAAGATGTCATACGCTGCTTTTAATCCAGTTTTAACAAGCTGCTGTAACTACAACAAACATCGGGGGACTTTGATTAAGAAAAAACTCCTAATTTTCTCGCTAAGAGGCTAAACTGTCCCGTTTTCAACAATCTGTTCCCTTCCCATCGGCTTACAGAAGAGCTGAGATTATCCTTCTCAGCCTCTATAATGAGGTTTGAACAGAAAACTATCGCTGTCTTTGCAGTTCATCTTCTTGCACTGCAATCAGTCACCATAAGTCAACGTGAACCTGTGAAACCCCTCCACTGTCCTCTGGTGTCAATTCCTACGAGGATTAATTGTTCAGTATTTTCACTCTGTATGCTTTATGTGTTTTTTCTGTATGTAGGTGGATGGTTGGACGGTGGTGCAATGTATGTGCGACTGTACATGTGCACTTCTGCACATGTGGTGCCCACGCAGCTTCAGAAAAACATGCTTTCTCTATGCTCTCAGTGACCTGCAAACAAACCTCAGAAATATGCCCTTAAGAAGCATGAAATTTCATTTGCTGTTTCCTGAACTGCAGCAGGCCATGCCAGCATTTTGCAATTCATACATGCAGCCATTCATGAAAATTGTGTCCATTATTCTACATGCCTTTAATGCTATTGCTGTAGGTGAATGTGATTTTATAGGACTCCATCTCCCAGCTGTCTGGTGTGATTGTATGCACCTTAACCTTTAGGCTATTCTTTGACATTCATCTGTTCTTAGGTCCTGTTGACTGTTCGAAGATTGTGACTAATCTATATTTTATAGTTTCATTTCCACACATATGATGCAGCCCAGCAATCTATAATTCAGCATTTTCATGCCACTAAGCAAACTACATTGTAAAAATGGGTGCAAAAGCAAACAAGCACCCCAGATTTCATACCGACTGGAATAATAAGCAAAATTAAGCCGAAGGCATTGACAGTGCAGCTTGGCTAGGAGACTGTTAAAGGCAGTTCACCTTTGAGCACCAAGGGAACAATTGTTATTGTTTGAAGCCAAGGATGTAGGTTTGGTTTCAGAAGTGGGTGCTGGGAGCGTAAAATATATATTTCCTGCATTTATCCTACATTTGAATTAATCAAGCAAGTGGAATTGATTTTGCTTTCCAAAATGATGTATGGTAATGGAAGTAAAACAAGAAGGAAATGCTATGTAGGTCTCTTTGGCTGATGTTCAGTTCTGGTGTGCTTTTAGATGAGTATTTAAGTTTTTGAAAAATATAGATTTAATAGTTTTTTAACCCTTTGAACCCCAAAACCTACCGACAAGTTTAGGAGGTGTGGTCTCTATAACTCCATTTATCAGAGCCAGAAATTGCAAAAACTGAAAGAATTGTCAAATTTTTAACTTTCTAATGGTCCTTAAACTGATCATGTGTGACGTCAGGAAACTTAACCAAATCTAAGTGTGTAATATTTCATTAAAATCACTTTATCCTACACGTCTCTTTTAAATATTTACCAAAAATAAACTCAAAAATGAGTTTTCTGTGTAAGTACAGTTTGTGTTTACAAAGAGCAGAGATGAGACAAATATGGAGGCAAATTGAAACTGTAAGTAGTAAAATAGTATGCAGTCACTTTTTGTTTCCAGTATTTGTACAGAAATTCTACTTTCATTTTTCCTTTTTTGTTTCATTTTTTAGCATTTTAACTTTGTTATACTACACAAAATACATGTTAGAGCTCTCTACTTCTGTGGAAGTGTTGTGCAAACATGTGCTGTTTCCAAAAAGGTGCCGGACTTCATATTGTGGTGAAAAATGATCCCATAGTGCAGAAAAATTCAACAGGAGCAAAAAACACCTAGAAGCTGCTTGGGGTTCCGAGGGCTAACCTGAAAAACTTAGTTAGAGGTGCTTCGACTTCCTGCACGGCAAGGTGACATATCACTTCTTGTTTCCTGGCAGTTGTTTCAAGGCAGATGGCCGCCTTCCCTGAGCCTGGTTCTGTCGGAGCTTTTTGTTTTCCTCCCCGTTAAAAGTTTTTTTTTTTTGGTTCCTTCCCACCGTCGCTGACTGCTTATAGGGTGTCCAAAGGCAACTTTGGACTGTTGGGTTCTCTGTTCTTTGTCTAAAATATGTGAAGTGCTTTGAGATGACATATGTTGTGAATTGGCGTTATATAAATAGAATTGAATTGAATTTTAAACCCTAAAGAGTGTCTGTAAGTATTCCTTTCAGGCTGCACTCAGCCCCAACAACCCTCAGTACTGACACCACTTCTAGACACTCAGCCATGATTCTGTTATTTTGCGGTCAAGATAGACTACCAACTGCAGCCGTATCAATATCTTTATCAAGCTAAGTCATCTATCATCTGGACTGTGGTGGCTGGACAGTATCAGAATGACGTTCAGAGACATTAGTATGGAAATTATCCCAAAACTATTTTAACTGCAGCACAGCAGATACTCTTACTGCTTTATCTCATTGTTCAGTTCCGGTCACTTTACCCCATCCCATTATTTTCATCCCTTTTCCCCTTCATCATCCCCAACCTTTGTCTCCATTGATGTAAACTTCCACCCCCTACCCACACACACACACATATACACATCCATGCTCACCTACCATTTAGTGCACGCTTGAGTAAACACCAGACATTAGCTGACAGCAGAGGTAGCGATGGCTCTACCTCCTCGGAGCTAAATCAATTAGCCTATCTCCACTGGGGCCATGCAGTGCGTGCAGACCTGCTGGGATCAGAGGGTTTAGCTGTTTCACCCAGACCAACAAACAGGCTGCTGCGAACGCTGCAGCATCTGCTTGGATTTGGCCCAAGCCTGAATGGAATGAATTGGATTTGTAGTGAGTGGCGTCTGATGCGATGGGGCTGACTGGGCAGGGATGCGATGTTGTGTGTGCTCCAGTTCTGCTCTTCCCACATGAGTAAATTCTACATTTTTGTGCCTGTTTTTGTTTGCTTTGTAGTAGCAACTTTTTTTTAAGGATGATAAATGCACATCTCACCTTAGAGGCCTGACCATGTTTCCCTGTATTAGATCAATTTTAAAGCCAGATGTAGACATAATATGTTTCACACAAACAGTACACAGCCCATTTTAGGAAAGGCCTGCTCTTGATTGAAAATCTTTTCCTCTCGTTCCATTCATTATGAACCTCATTAAATCACCGTGCGGTAAACCAGACCCTTAGAAGATAAGCCTTGTCCTTGACATGTTTGATGTGTAAACAGATAAGCTGTTCAGTCATCTATCAAACATGCTACTGCACATGTGTGTGTGTGTGTGTAGAATATGATATGGACCAGAAACATCATATTACTGTATAGCAGTTTGCAACAGGGACAAATGAATTAACCAGTAAGTGCTGTCCACAACAATCACCTATAGCTACCTCACTGTGTGGTGCATTCAGGATCACAACACTAGGACTAAGCATTATTACGTGACACTGCACTGCACTTATCAGTGTCTTCTCTGCTGATGCAATGAGGTGTGACTGTAAGGTAGTCATGCTGTGTGTGAGCTGTGTGATGCTTCACCTACCAGCAGGTACTGCTGCTCTGATACATCTGCACATGATGTTCTGTTTGTAATGTCCTGAGTGTACAAGAAAACCGACAGTAACTAAACCTTTATTTACATGTCTGAAGAAATCAGATCTAAGCCACTTAGAAGCAGAAAAATCGGATTTAGCATGTATTGTGTAGCCTAAAGTTCAGAATATTTCTGTCTCCGCTGTCTGTCTCCTGCAATACTTAACCGCTGGACTACTCCTGTGTGACTCTCACCTTGACTGTATATGCATTACTGTGATTATGCCACTCAAAGTGCTTGGTTGCAAAAAAAATTACATTTAGTGTGTTTAGAATTTTGAAATAAGATCCAGTTTAGATCAGCAGGGCTCAGTTAGACCATCATTTGTGTTTTTTGTTTCGATGTTAAGCCCATATTTGTCTGCGTGGGTATAATCAGTACTCTTTGCCCTTTTCTTTGCTGTTCGACAGCAGGTCTTTGATGGAGGGCAGCCAGTAGCCGACTCCCCTCTTGGCCATTTGAATGTCATGGTGCAGGCTCGGAGCAGGACAAAGCAGGGACAGAGCGTATGCTTTTATACTGTATGATGTGAGGGAGCTTTGAATTAATGATTTCGACAGCTAAAACTGAAGATATTATGTTTTGTTGTTTCTCATTAAATCAGTTACAGTCATGTCTATTCCAGGTTTACATTTGGGCCTGCTGAACAGTCTATAGGTCAAAAACTGTATATTGTAATTGTCAGTCCTCCATATAAACAGATCTGCTCTCGGTTGACACTGACAATAAATGAAACACTTTAATTTCGATGTTCCACCATCAAGTAAATACTTTCTTATCCCTGTAATGGTTGTTGCATACTATTTGGTAGCTGTTGTCTTTTCATTCTACAGCCTTTGTTACTGTTGAACTGGACAGTAATTGCATATGTCAACCCTGAGTGACTTTTTTTATCGTATAAGTGATAAAGGGAAATTAATTAACTGCACTCAGTAACAATGTGATATGAATGTGCTTTTGCAAAAGTACAAAGAAACAACACAGGACATTCAGATTAATGTTTGTACTACTGAACTGCAGTGTCTCACTTTGCCAGTGGTTCTTTTTGAGCCATGCTACCTGTTTGACTAAGTGGAAGCCAGTGTTGGTTGGTAGGTCCACCACTTTGGACCAATCTGTAATATCTTAACTAGTCTTGCTTAACCAGCCCATTCTGTAGAACATAATGGTCTGGCTGCACCACACTGTCATTCTGCTTTAGGGGAAAAGAAAAGCTCTGGCTTGTTTGTATATCTTTAAACCAGTCACTATCATCATGGGTGGGGTTAAACAGAGGATGTGGCTGTGGTGTTCCCTCTAAATAGTGACTTTGTTTTGGTGGAACATTTGCATGCAGGGAGATGAGCACTGTAATTAAAATGAATAATCCAGCTTAAAAAAAAATATCAGGGCTGCCCAACTGCACGATCCAAATTCTCGGCAATACTTTTTCTTTTAGTTTCATTTTCGGTGTGGTAGGTTGATGCCTGGATGATGCGGTTGCTGGCAAAGAAAATGGTAACACACAGGTAGTGGAAAGGGGGTCAGTGCCGACTGAAATAATTGGCCCATGGCAGGCTTAGACCCACAGCCTACATCCGATGAGTCAGACTATATCTCAACAAATATGAGATGGATTGCCATGACATTTGGTTCAGCCATTCATGGCCCTCAGAGGATGGATATACTCTAGTGCAGTGTCTCAATAACAACTAAGGTTCATGTCCTACCTCTCAGGGAGATCCTTTAGAGTTTCTTGGATGGGCGAAGTGTCTAAGTCACACAGACTATCCACAGGCGTTCCTCAGGGGTCTGTGCTTGGTCCCCTTCTCTTCTCTATATATACCACCTCACTTGGTGCTATCATCCGCTCTCATGGTTTCTCATACCACTGTTATGCGGACGATACCCAGCTGTTCCTGTCATTTCCACCAAATGATACAACTGTCTTGGCACAGATTTCATCCTGCCTTTCTGACATCTCTGAATGGATGAAAGAGCGCCACCTTCAGCTCAGTCTTTCCAAAATCGAGCTCCTGGTCATCCCGGCCAGTCCTTCTTTGCCAACACAGATCAATATCCAGCTTGGTTCAACTAAACTCATGCCCACTAAGTCTGCCCGGAACCTGGGTGTCATGATTGATGACCAGTTAACCTTCAAGGACCATGTGGCATCAGTGGCCTGGTCGTGTCGCTTTGACCTGTACAACATCAGGAGGATCAGACCCTACCTGTCAGAGCATGCAGCCCAACTCCTGGTACAGGCGCTAGTAATATCACGCATTGACTACTGCAACTCATTACTGGCAGGTCTCCCTGCATGCACATTCAAACCTTTGCAGATGATCCAGAATGCAGCAGCACGGTCAGTCTTCAACCAGCCCAAAAGAACACACGAGACACCGCTGTTAATATCTCTCCACTGGCTCCCTGTCGCTGCAAGCATCAAATTCAAAACCCTGATGCTTGCTTACAAATCAGCAACTAAATCTGCTCCTGTATACCTGGACTCCCTCATCCAGGTATACACTCCACTCCGCCCACCTCTGCCAATGAAAGGCACCTGGTCCCACCCTCTCAACAGAGCTCTAAGTTGCTTTCTAGACTCTTCTCCTCTGTGTACATGTATATATGTTGTGTATATGTTTATATATGTTGTATATACCTTGTGTACATGTTGTATATACATTGTGTATACGTTGTATATATATTGTGTACATGTTTATACACGTGTATATACGTTGTGTACATGTTTATATATGCTGTATATACGTTGTGTACATCTTGTATATACATTGTGTACATGTTGTATATATGCTGTGTAAATGTTTATATATCTTGTATGTACATTGTGTACATGTTGTATATACCTTGTGTATACGTTATGTATATGCTGTGTACATGTTTCTGTACCATAGATGACGTCCTGCTGCTTGATCAGGTCTTTGTGCAGTGTCTGCAGAAAGTTTTGCTCCACAGCGAGACTCCAGCTGTCGGCCTTAACACAGCTTCCCTCCACCTCCAGCTCCTCCAGCAGGGGGCTCCACCACCATTCACCTGCACAGGTATCAAAGCTTCATGAGGAGCTACAGAAAATACCACCTCAGAAAATAATTATACTAAAGGCTGAGCAGCAGTTATTCTGATATTCTGATCAATAAAACGTTTGACACACCATCATCCGTGAGAGACTCCATGGACAAAGTTCTGCTCCTGAAGTTTAGAGACTCTGTGGACTGAGACAGAATCCTCCTGAGACCTACAGAGTCCTCCATTCCACTGCGAGACAGACAGACAGACAGACAGGTGAGAATCAGACAGGTAAGACGGACTGACTGAGCTCAATCTCAGTCAGAGACACCGCTCAGCATGTGGTACATGCACTTTATTCTGGAGACGCATCACGTTGACGTGATGATGGAGAAGATTCTTCTCCTCAGCTGGATGTTGGAGGAGGTTTGAAGAGGAGCAGCTCCTCCCAGGTGGCGGTGAGTTCAGAGTCACTAACATGACGGTTGGTCACAGGTGAATCACGGATCAGCGAATAGAACCAGGATGATATGACGAGGCAGGCAGAGCTGCTGTAAATACGATGTTTAATGTCGACGTCAAGGAGACTGATGCTCATATCTTTATTCTCTCAGAAATAAATAGATACTATTTATTATATATTATAGATAATTATTATTATTATCATTTTGCACATTCCAAGTTCTTGTTTACATTTTGATTTTGATTTGACTTATAACACTGCTTCTTATTTATTGTGTTACACTTGATAGCTACAACTGTCAACGCTTTTAATCTGTATGTTACTGTTTTACCGTTATTACCAAGTCAGATTCCTTGTATTTGTAAACCTACTTGGCAATAAATCATTCTGATTCTGAGGAATCTGAATTTAACTGTTCTCTGAATGATACCGTCACCACAATCTACAGCCTGTCGGCTCTCTGCTTAGCCTCACCCTGCGATATTATTGGTGGAGACGCTCTTGGCGAGTGAGAGGCCGGATCGAACCCGTCTGGACCCGAGCAGCGACTGACGAATGCTGTCTGAGGGATAGATGGCCGAACTCGGACGCTCCTTCATCATCGGAGCTGCAGAGAAGAAGAAACAAAACACTCATCAGGATGAAACTACCAAAGAAAGAAACACAGAAGTAGAAAAGTTTGTCATCACATTTGAGAATAAACAAATTGAATCTTATGACAGGTGACATCCTGACTACAAAAATCCTGATCCTACATTTCCCAGAATGCACCGTGACAGTGACTGTGGTAGAGACAGACAAGTGGAGACAGACAGGTAGAGACAGACAGGTGGACTCACTCTTGGTCCGCAGGGCAACGTTCTGCAGAGCTGAACTGTTTCTCACCAACGCCAGCTTCTGTTGCTGTTGGAGACACAGACAGGCAGTCAGTATGCAGACAGGTGCAGACAGACAGGTAGTCAGTCTGTCTCTGCTTTGAAGGTCTAATGAAGGTAAAATGTTGAAAATAAAGACAGTCTTACCCTCTGCTTCATCTTGGCACAGCTGGCCAGACTGTCTCTGCAGCGGTTGTGGATGGTGACATTACAGGCTGTGAGACAGACAGGTGGACAGAGAGACAGGCAGGTTAAAAATGCTTTGAGATCACATCAGAAAATCCAAACTTAGAACCTTTTCCATGAATCCTGGAACTCAAAGAACACTGAAACCTCCAAAAATCAACACACACACACACACACACACACACACACACACACACACACACACACACACACACACACACACACACACAAACACACACACACACACTAACACACACGTAACACACTCACACACACACACACACACACAGTAACACACACACACACACACACACACACACAGAAACACACTCACACACACACACACACACACACACACACACACACACACACACACACACACAAACACACTCACACACACACACACACAGTATAACACACGTCACACACACACACACACACACACACACACACACACACAGTAACACACACACACACACAGTATAACAGACTGTAACACACATACACACACACACACACACACACACACACACATGCTCATTTACTATAAAACATGTGACTTCACTTTTTCCACAGATAATTTCATCACCGAACCACACACACACACACACACACACACACACACACACACACACACACACAGGCATGTATAATCTTTTTTCTGAATAGTCCGTCCAGATTTCCTTTTGATACTATGCAAGTTTAAATACCTTGAGATTTGGTGAGAGTGTACATGTGTGGGTACATGTGGGTGTTTGCTTGTGTGAATGAGACAGAAGGACACAGTATTGTGAAGCAGAATGTATTTGGCAGATTTTCTCTCAGCGGGGACTTGAACCTGACTGCTGTACCTCTTAAGCCTTACAGGCTAGTTTTTTTTTTTTTTTTTAAATGTCCACCTGAAAAAAATATCCCTAACGTAAGTCAGAAAACAGCTCCACAACTGTGAGGACAAAATGATCAACCTTATGTTCTTTATGGACAAGACACATTTGGAAAAATGTTGAAATACAGTAAATCTTTTCATGTTTATCACCAGGCCAGATTGACTTTAGAAAAACTCCAGCAAAAATTCACTTTAGCTGTAAAACAGAGAGTAACTCACAGCCCTATAGCAATGAGTTAATACACACTGATGTTATTGAAGCTGTTTTAAAAATGATCAACTACAAC